>SNQJ01S0065834.1:14817-31387 GCA_010110895.2 Picea sitchensis | reverse complement strand
GTTTGAATTGAGTTATCCCACTGATCAATCTACACAAAACACAAAAAACATTTTTACTTGAAGTTACCAAGCACCTTTGGTCTACAACCACAAAGGGTTTCTTGGAGTGATAACAACTGGAACCCCATGAATCCGATCCACAGGTCCTTCAGAAACCCCACCTGTGTGAACAAGCACTAGGCGCGAGCATCACCTCCATGTGACCACGATGTTGTGGCTATATCGAGATTTCGGTAACCGGGAGTTTGAAACGCAACGACCCAAACCACTGGTCACTCCATTCCCTGAATTCCCGAAATGGGCTCAAATCTTTTCAGGATTTCATGAACCGGGAGTTCATGATGAAGTGACTCCAAAATATCACCTCCTCTGCTTCCCGAACCCCAAAATGATGAAATGAAAAAACGAGCTCAATGGCTCTGGCTCATGCTATTTCCTCTGAATGTTTTCAGGGCTTTGTGATTTCGCGAGTCGGGACTCCACGTCTCCCGACTCCTAGCCTCTTGACCACCCGGGTCCTAAAATGTCGAAATCTACCCGACCACGGTCCACCTTTTTGGGATTTCCAAATTCGCGATCCCACGATTCTGGCTGCAGACGGTTCTTGGTCCTTCGATCTCCCGGACCCCAAAATGCCAAAATGCCAAAATGGCTGCTTCCTCCGGGACCACAGCCCTACTCCAAAGGCATGTCACGTTTCATGACTTTGGGGTTTTCAATGCAAAGTGCCCCAGCTCCTTGTCATCATGATTTCCGAAATTCCAAAAAGACATTCATCCTTAACCTTCTCACAAATCTATGAGATCCGACGGTCCACGGGATTTTCGGCACTTCTCCACGAAGCATCTCCATCGTCTGTTTCATCTCTCCTCCTATGCGACCTCCCAGAGGTTAAATTCTGTGGGCCTTCCTCCAGATCTGATGGCCTAGATTTGTTTCTCTTCCTTGTGCTCTCTCCTCCTGTTGTTTGGACGTGAAACTCGATGGTCCAGATCTCGCCTCTCCAGCTGATCTAATGACAGATGTGCTCTACCTTGAGCATGGCCTTCTTCCTTTCCCTTGGAAGATTTTCAAAGTTTCAAAGGCCTCGACCTTTTCTTCCTTTGTGAGCTCAATTCCCTTGGATATCACCTGCATTCTAGGAACTCTATCCCTCCCGAGCTTGGTTCACTCTGAAACCTCAAAAGGTTTCTCGACCTCTGCACTCCTTGCAGGGTCCCTACACACAACTGTGCTATCCATCCTGAGATTTATTTACCTGAGTCTCTAGGGGACTCGCCCTTCTATGGTCTCAAAGGGAAATCTGGTGTCTTCCTGACGACCTTTTGCTCAAGCCCTCCTTGTTGGCTTAACAGAGTATTCAGTAACTCTGTGAGTGTCTCTCTTTGACACTTCTCTTCCCCAACAGAACTTGAAAAGAGTCCTTCTGTGCACTCTATGCAACTTCTCGATGCCCTCCTGACAAAGTTTCATATAACTTCAGACATTTTGTCTTCCCTAAACTTGAAAAGAGTCCTTCTGTGCACTCTATGCACTCGCTCGATGCCCTCCTGGCAGAGTTTCACAGAACTTCAGACATTCTATCTTCCCTGAACTCGAAATAAAGCTCCTCCTGTGCACTCCTTGCACTCTCTTCCTTCAAGGTGTTCAACAACCTTGAAGCTTCCTCCTTGATTCAATGACTTCAGCTGGTGCACCCTCCTGGCACGTCTTTGTCTGAGATTCCACAGAATTCAAAAGTGCACTCTTGCACTAGTTTTCATAACCCCCAGTATTCTGTCATGCAACCTTTTGCATGAAGCCTCAAAGAACCCAAACCTGAAATCAAAGAACTCACAGATAGGAAAACCTATCTATCCCTATAGATGGAGCTTAACATACATCTACAACATATCATCAACACATAGAGACATTCATTCATGAACTCACAAACACATGAACAACAATATGTAGGAAAAACTACTATGATTGTATTAATCTGAAATGCCTCTTTACAATGTGAGCTCGGACTGCAACAAAGTCATGGCTTCTTCTCTTTTCCCTAACCTATTCTCTCTATCGACTCTTACTCTTCTCTCCTTGACAAAACAAAAGAAGATCCTTTTTACAAAAGGGGGCTCCTCGAGCGCTTCCCTCCATCCTCACCAACTCTCATTAATTACAATGAATTACATTGAATGGGCCATCTAATATGAATTGGCTCTAGATCCCCATCAACACGTCAGCCATTAAAGGCAACACTAACTACAACCTGCTCAAAGGCATGGCTTGGCTCTTCGGCCTTACAATCATTTAATTACATTTTCAAAATTTGAAAAATGAGAGGGCTGCACCTCTCTCCTTCCATTGAATGCACGCTTGATGTGCTGGCTAGCTGGCGCTTGATGACATTGGAGTGATGCTCCTACGTCAGCATAGGTCATAAAAGATATAGGAGAGATAGAAACTGAAGGGATTACACCCCCTTTCACACTCATTCAGATACAGAGCTAGAGATAGAGGACAAAGAGAATATCTATTCAGACACAGAGGCCGATATAGAGAGAACTATGGGTGATAAGCGTGAGACACCCGAGGGAAGGGGGAAAGGCCCTGAGATACATCTTGATAGCATGCATGCCATGTTGAGTGACCTATATAGGGGACAAAGAGACATGTTGATATGCATACACCAGATGAACCTTAGTGCATAGATGCTCCAACATAGCATGAGCACTATAGTTGCCAATGCCGCAGGAGAGCTGAGTGGTTTAGGAGGACACCAGGGAGGTGGGGCCAGTGGCTCCAGTGGATCTCAAGGAGCGGATAGTACAAACCATTCACCATATTGAGCTTACACATCATCTGGGAGGATAGCCCTACCTTTATATCCACAATTCCAGACAGGAAAGACATTGGGACAACATTTGGGACAACCATTGCAGGCAGGAGGAAAGTCGAGTCAGGGATAGGTGGTGCCACAAGATCCGTTCGGGAAGCACATGAGAGACTACTTGGCACTAGGACCATAGTTCCATGCTGGCATGAGTTTGATGGACTACTGTTCAATCAGATATTGAAATAGACCCTGGGAGGCACAAAGAGGCAACGAGAAAACTCACAACATGGATTTCATCAAGAAAGTGGGAAAGATGAACATTCCTACTTTCGATGGATCATCATGTTGCTCAGCTCATACGTGGGTTCAAAAGCTTGAAACATACTTCAAGCTTAACCCAATGACATATTCATAAGCTATTATCTTTGCCACATTTCACTTGGAGGGAGAGGCCCACGAGTGGTGGTACCATGGACTAGTGACGTTGGGTCACAACAACATTACTTCATATTTAGAGTTCACTGAGAGGTTGATGGAGATATTTGATAGGAGAGATCCAAATATCCACTTTAGAGAACTTACACAGTTGAGGTAGACTGGATCTGTTGAGACCTTCATCTCAGAGTTCCAATGGAAGGTAGTGGTTGTATTCGATATATCAGAGAACAAATTGGTGATGATTTTCATCGAGGCTTTGACAGAGCCATTGAGGGCTGGGTTAAGGCTTTCAAGCCTCACACCTTGTAGGAGGTCATTGTGTGCATGAGAGACATGGGGGAGTCAGTGATGAAACCAAAAAACTTTACCAAACCCTTTGTAACATAGAGAGACAAGGATCAGAGGAATCCTCAAAGGGAATGGAAGGGTAAGCCCAAGTTGGATGATGACATGAGATGAAGTTGATGAGGAAGAAGATTTGTTTCTCTTGTAAAGACCCTTGGGTCCCAGGGAATATATGCATTGTAAAGGGACAAATCCACTACATTGAAGTGGAATCGGGAAATGAGGAGGAGGATGAGGATATCAGTGCACATGCATACAATGATTCAGAGGATGAGACCACACATGAGCCAGAGCAGCAGCCGAAGAAACCTGAGATACCAGCAGGGGCACAACCCAAGGAGGAAACGAAACCACGTAGAGAGGTAAAATGGGGAACCATAGCCACCCTTTCATGATTACCCAGGTACAACACTCTCAGGCTCAAGGGCCTTGTACAGGGATAGTTCATGAACGCTTTAGTTTATGGTGGGGCCACCCACAATTTCATAGATTCATCCTTAGTATCCAAGAGGGGGTTATGCACTGAGGAGTTTGAGGGATTCCAAATATCATTGGAATATGGATACACGATGACATGTTTGGACATGATCCCAGACCTAGAGGTCAAACTAGAAAACTACACCTTGACATACACTTTCTATGTAGTTGACTTGTCAGATACAAATGCAATATTGGGGGTACAGTGGTTATATTCATTAGGGGACATTGGGTTCAACTATCAGACGATGAACATGATCTTCAGAGATGCTAGTGGATCAAGGGTGGTACTAAGAGGCATGTCTATAGGAGCACCACAAGCAGTATCGAAAAAATGGATGGAGAGGATATTCCGTCATAGTTATGTGGCCTATGTAGCAGAGTGTTTGATCACCACACAAAAGTATTTAGAGGGAAAAGAACAATACCATCCACAGATCAGAGAGCTTCTGAGCCAATATGAGCCAGTGTTTGGGCTGATACCACTAGGGAGACTACCAGATAGAGGATTTGAGCACACGATCGAGTTGGAGACAGGGGATACACCAGTGATCACTGCACCTTATAGGCATCCCAAGAGGTTCAAGGATGAGATAAAGAAAGAAATTAAATAATTTATTGCGATGGGGCACCTTAGGCCCAACATGAGTCCTTTTTCCTCTTCATTCTTTCACATTGTGGATGTGCATTGATTACAGAGATCTCAACAAGAAAACGATAAATAATAGGTACTCCATTCCTCTCATAGATGAGTTGATGGACGAGTTGCATGGGGCAATTTTCTTCACCAAGATCGATTTGCGATCTGGGTATCATCAGATCAGCATCAGGGAGCAGGATATAGAGAAGACTGCATTCAGATGCCACTTCAGAAATTTTGAGTTCTTGGTCATGCCATTTGGGTTGACCAATGCACCAACCACTTTCCCATCTTGCATGAACCACATCTTCATAGGGAAGTTGAGGAAATACCTTTTGGTGTTCTTCAATGATATATTGATATACAACAGGATGTGGGATGAAAATTTGGCACATTTGGAGGAGGTCTTGAGCATTATGCAGGAACAATCATTATATGCCAAGGAATCTAAATGTGAGTTTGGCATGAGAGAAATAATGTCCTTGGGGCAGATCATCAGTGAGCAGGGAGTGGAGGTTCATCAGGAGAAGATCAAGGCCATTCTGGATTGGCCAACACCCAAGAACCTCACAGAGTTGAAGGGATTCTTTGGGTTATGTAGTTACTACAGGAGGTTCATCAAGGTATTTTCACAGTTGGGAGCACCACTCATAGACTTGACCAAGAAGGGTGATTTTCATTGAACAGAGGGGTCACAACAGACATTTGATAAAATGAAGGAGGTTATGAGCACATTCCATGTTCTAGCCTTTCCATACTTCTCGTCGCTATTTGTCTTAGAGTGCGACTCCTTAGGGGCGGGGATTGGAGAAGTTTTGATGCAGGGAGGCCATCCCATTGTGTTCAAAAGAAGGAAGATCAATGAGTCAAAACATATCTACTCTATTTAGGAAAAGGAAATACTAGAAATCATGCATGCCTTAACCAAATTTAGGAAGTATCTGGTGGGTAGCATATTTGTAGTGAAGACTGATCACAATAGTCTCAAGTATTTCCTGGATCAGAAAGACCTCCATGAGAGATAGAATAAATGGGTCTTGAAGATCCAAGCCTTTGACTTTGACATTGAGTATGTCAAGGGGAAGAGGAATGTCATAGAAGATGCCTTGTCCAGGAGTCCACTGGGGTGTTCGATGATGGACATTTGCACAGATTGGAAAGCACATTTGTTGGTGGAATATTCCAATTTTTTTTTTGCTTGTGAGGTGATGGATGATAGGTGCCGGGCTCTAGATGATGTCGTTTTCTACAAATGCTAGATCTATTTGGTTCCAGAGTCTACCCTGAAAGGGAAAATTCTAAATATGTGTCATGATTCACCTACACTGGGACATCATGGGTACTTCAAAACGTATAGGCAGATCAAGGAGATATTCTCATGGAAGGGTCTCAAGGATGATGTACTGAAACACATCCGAGAGTGCATGACTTGTTAGTAGAACAAGTATGAGTAGACACACCCCACGGGGTTGCTTCAGCCTTTACCCATTCCATAGTAGAAATGGGAGAGCCTTTCTATGGACTTCATTACAAGCCTTCCTCGAGTGTAGGGAAGGGACTCCATATTTGTGGTGGTTGATAGGTTGACCAAATTTGCACATTTATTTTCCATACCAACGGACTACAAAGCCATACATGTAGTAGATTTTTTTTTAGAGAGGTATTCTGGTTGCATGGCTTACCCATGAAGATATTCACTGATAGAGATGGCTACTTCATCAATGCATTTTGGTAGGTGCTTTTTCAATTGGCAGGCATAGAGCTAGCTATGAGTACCAACTACCACCCATAGATAGATGGAAAGACAAAGATTATCAACATATGGGTGGAGGGGTATTTGAGAAACTATGTGGGGGGGAAGAAACACACATGGGTGAGATGGTTACACATGGGCGAGTATTTCTACAACACAAATTACCATATGTCTATCAGGATGTCACCATTCAGGGAATTCTATGGATACGATGCACTTTCATTTATGGAGACTGTGTTTGGGGACAACAATGTCCAGGGGCCAAAGAATGGGTGGAGGAGAGTCAGAGGATCCTGCAGGCAGTGAGGGAGAACTTGCAAATGGCGCAAAACCAGCAGAAGATCTATGTAGACCGACAAAGAGTTGAGCGTATTTTTGAGGTAGGGGATTTGGTTTTTCTGTGATTACAACCATACAGACAGTCCTCCTTGAAGAGGAGTGAAGAAGAGAAGATGAAGCCAAAGTTTTATGGGCCATACAGAGTCATTAGGAGGATAGGCAAGGTGGCATACAAGCTAGAGCTACCGGAGGGTAGCAAGATTCATAACGTATTTCACGTCTCTTTGCCTTAAAAAGGTCGTGGGACAACATAGTAGCATTTAATAGGAGTTTCCACCCTTGGATGAAGAGGGCTAGTTGGAGCTAGTTCCGGAGGAGATACTAGAGAAGAGAGAGCACATGTTGAGGAGGAGAGTCATCAAGGAGTGCTTGGTTAGATGGAGGGGTCTTCCAATGGAGGATGCCACATGGGAGGGATAGAATATTTTGTAGTACCTAGGATTGATGTTGCTTGAGGACAAGCAATCTCGAGAAGGGAGGACTGTGATGTCCTATTCCCAAGAGTAGGCCAACATGGAGTGACTTAGTAGTCTATGTGTCCCCGTAGACTATAGTCAGGCAAAAACAAGGAACATAGGGAGAAATAAGGGTGATTTGGTGGCTAAATGATGAATTAAGCCAAAAATCATAGGAAAAGTCACTTAAGCCTAAGTTAACGAAGAATTAGAACGAAAATGTTGTAAAGGAGGACTTAATTAATTAATTACTCACCTTAGGAGGAAAAGTTCCTAGCTTAAGTGAAGTCAATGGTGAATTAGATCGAGAAGAGTATAAATGGAGGAATTTGACCTAATTCCTCATTATGCTATGCTATGATTTGATCTTAAGAGTTCACAGAGGAGGAAGAGATTTGACTTCTACTGTTTTGTGGATTTCTGGAGGAAGCCAACACCATTGATTGGTTTCAGTGTTGAGAGAAACACCCTAACCCATTAGAGATACCATCAAGGAATTTCATCGTGTGATTAAGGAGTATCTAGTTTGCAGTGTTACACATCTCATCCAGTGAGGGCGTAAGGTCAAATAGAGGGTTTGTGTAGCTGCACGAGATCAGAGCTTAGATTGCAGTTTCCTTCCGACCAAGTTGAGATCCAGCCAGGGCACATAGATTTATCCACCTACCATCAAATTCAAACGGTGGAATCCTTCAAAGTGCTTCATTAAACCATATAGGGTGCATCTCTTGTGGAAGGACAATTGGGTTTATATACCGAGCATCAAAGAATATCTGGGGAAACCCTTCCGACCCAGTTCCGCATTTCTCAGGGAAAATATTTTGAGTCTTATACTAGCTGATTCCGTTGGTGGAATCAATTGGGCGCATCTAGAGAGCCCAGGAGGTGCGTAGACCCCCAAGGGACAAGATCTAGAGAATTATAGGACATATCTTCCCTTCGCCAATCACTAGGATTAGTATAGAGTTCAGGGATCTTCTATTGGGACAATTTCCATCTCATTCTGACAGGTATAGCCTTCTAGACGAGTTTTTCAGTTTGTAGCGGTTACTGTGCTTCTCCGGAACCGCCAATTTTTCTGATCTATCCGTGCATGCATCATATATTTCTCCATATTATGATCATAGGTATTTTATGTTATTTTCTTGTATTCTAGTGATGATCCACGAGATCTAACTAATGACTATATTCTATATTTCCAGTATTTCATTGTATTTCCCTACTTAAATCTCATAATACATATTATTGGGCAGTTTTTGTTCCTTATTTCCGCATGCATTATATATATATATATATATATATATATATATATATATATATATATTGTTTAAGCCATAATGTATAACATGCACAAGAAAAAACCACAAAACATCTCAAGCACATAACTAAAACGCATCCAGAAACCCCCAGAGTATAAGATCTATGTGACATAACACTAGATCTGTAGTAGATATCAAGATCAACGGGATCAGGGATATTTCATAGTTTAGACTGACACATCGGTCATGGTACTCACAATATCTATGGGCGCATCATTGATGGTGCGTGACTAGTTTTCTAGCACATCGTTAATGCAATTATCTTATTTTTTGAAGGAAATTATTTTTCTGTATTTATAGATAAATTTACCATTTAGTAGATTTTTTTTATTGTTTGATATATGAGTGAGGGTGATGTATTTCATATGTTAATCATTCATAGATGTGAGTGGAGAGAGAAACAAAAACAACATGAGACGAGGATGGACCTGTAGAATGTTGTATAGGAATGGGAGGCGAGGGAGAGGGATTTGTACCCTCGGCCTATTACTCTAGTGAATCATTCTCTCTTGAGGGATGTAGGCCTCCTTTAGTACTATGAGGAGGATACATCCCTTAAGGGAAAATCCAGGTTGTTGGTGCATATAATCCGTCAATGGGATGTCCATCGAAAAGATTTCCATGTGGTTCTGGATAAGTGTTACCATCCCACTAAGGAGGACATTTACTTTATCACTGGGATATGCAGGAGAGGGGAGGATTTTCCCCAGTTTCTAGATGTCCCAATAGGTGTTTACACTGAAAGTCATCTCATGTAATCTCAACGATATATTGGGGTTGAGGTACTATCCCCAGTTGATTTTCAAGTGTCTGGTGGACAGCTGAAAATCATCTCTTTCGGTGCAGAGGAGGTTAGGTGCTTGTCACTCTTAGTGACTACCATAGCCCATTTTACTGATGATGGGAAGTGCATTAGCTGCCCTCTTTTGTATTATGTTGATTCGTTGGTACATTGACCACGGTGCATCAGAAAATCTGCCATTTTTTGACGACAATTTTGTATAGCGCTCGTCAAATGTCGAGCTATGATATGTGGGAGATTGAACTTCCCATTTTCCTCATAGCTATTTTTCTTATTTTTTGAGAGGTTTCCAGAGACGAGGATGAATTTTTCCCCTTAGCCTCCTAGGCCGAGGTGTCATGTGTGGATGTGCATGTGGGGGGAGATGATGCCCAGTAGGGGCCGGGTGGAGTTTTCGATAAGGATTGTGCCAAATGCACTAGGGCTACTAGGGAGTGCGACATATCACATGTTCTTCATGGTGTCATCTCCTTATGCAGGTTTAGATTGGTGAGGATGTCCAAACATTCTCTTCACAACATATGAGCCACCAGATGATAGAGGTAATATTAGTGTTTTGTTTAAATTAATATAGTTTCATTTTATTGTGTTACTTAATTAGAATAAAATTAATTCTAACATGTTCTTTAACTTGTTTTATTAAATTGTTTAATGGATTAACTATGTAATTATTGTTCTTTACTATATGTATTGCAGATATTGACACTTTCATTGGGGACGTTCCTCCTCCCCCAACAGATGACAATGAGGAGATGATTCCTGAGGCCATGATGGGTATACCCGACGACATGCGCCGCAGGCCCGATACCAGATTCAGGTTGGATTTGGGTGACCGACTCTCTGCACTTTTAGACTGATGTGGGACTCTTCCCTACTCTGATGCGAGACATCAGGGAAGATCATATGCTATTGGATATTTGGAGGGAGATTCCACGTGATTTTATGCCTCTTGTGCATCATATCGTTGGAGCTGATAGGATACTAGCAACTAGGAGGGCTCCCTATGATAGGCACAACTCTTCTTCCAGTACGTCCCGTTCGTCTAGTACCCCATCAATTGATGAGGGTGGATGTGATAATCCTTCTCCACATCCTCGTCATCCTTCTTGACCTCACCCAGATCATGAGGAGGAAACACATATTCCTCATCCTCCTCTTTCTCCTCAACTAGATGAGCATGTCATACCTATTCCTCATCCTCCTGTTTCACCTCACCTAGATGAGCATGTCAGACCTATTCTTCATTCTCCTCTTTCATCTCACCTAGATGAGCATGCATGACCTATTCATCATCCATCATCTTCCACTATAGACCGGACCTTCACTACTGTTGTACATATGCATATTATGCAATCCGCTAGACCATATATGTTATAGAATTTATTTGACTTTTCCATGATATACACACACACACACACACACACACACACATATGATGTTTTTTTTTCTATTGATCATGTTTAAGATGTACTTAATTTATATGTTGATGTTGATGTGTATATTGTTAGGTCATGTTAGATTTGGATGTTAGATTTGCTTGATAGGTGTGTATGTTATAACATTGCTCATTAGACGTGAATTTTTCCTGTTGATCATGATGATATACTTAATTAATTTATATGCTGATATTGATGTGTACATTTTTAGGTCATGTTAGATATGTTTAACGTTAAATGTGCTTGATAGATGTGTATAGTAAATGATGCTTGTTAGATGAGTGTGATGATGATGTTAGAAAATGCTTGTCTTTTTTTAGATGTGATCACAATGATTATGCCCCATTAAATTATTAGATATGTGTGCTAGATAATTAATGATGTTTATATGTGCTATATGTATATATAATTAGATTATGTTAGATAATGTATATAAATGTGTATTTTAGATGTTGTTTATGTTTGTTATAAGATGGTTTTCATCATTATGTTTATTTTTATAAATTACAAAGTTCAATGTGGTTGAAACTATAATTATAAAATTGAAACTATAATTACATAGATAGTTCATTATACATATTCATTCTAACTAGTTTTTTTTTTCAAAAAACAAGGGACATATGAATACATATTATTTTCCATTGTACTAATTACTCTTTTTGAATAGACTTTTCTACACTAAAAAATGTTATTATAAAAAAGTTATGATCTCCAATGATAAACATTCTATTGGCTTTAAAATTTTATGGACGTGAATCTTTTTATTTTATTTTTATCATTATTTCGTAAGTTGATTGCTATCAAATTTTAAAATACTACTTCATTAGTTGTGGTTTTACTCAACATTGGGGGCATAATTTTATAAATGTTTTCAAAAACAATGATAAAAGCATGTAAACTAACAAACACTACTTTAGATAAAAACCAAATTATCACAAAATCATGTTATAAATTTAATTTTTTAATTATATACCACATTTTTTGTTAATCTTACTTTTAAATCTACAAAATAAATGAACATAAACTCAATTTTTGAATCATCTTGTTAACATATCCTCAAAAATGTTGTACTATTAAACATGCATATAAACCATATCATTACATCTAATTATATCAACATAAAAATAGAATTTCATATCCAATTAAAATTTCAACTGAACATTTAATATTTTTAAGGATTTCATAAATGGAAATACTGAAATAAGATGAAACATTTTAAAATATATGCAATGACATATAAATATGTTCAAAGAAACAACTTTCCATGCAATCACAAATAATTTGAAGATAAATGCATTACGCATCAAACTGTCTATTAATCAACTAAAATTGTTCAAATATTTGTTATAATTAGCTTAACATTTCCTTTGTCAGAAGATGAATAAAGAACAATATAATTAGAGAAATAAAGAATATAACAAAAAGATACAACAACAGTGTTAAGGATGAAATAAAACATGTACATATCACTCTCTGTTGTCATCACCATCATTATCTTCCTTGATTGGAATGATAACACTTTTGTTGTCAAAATTATGTTTGGATATAGGGTCATGTCTTAATACAAACCACCAATCCCTATCCAACACATCTGTGTAAAAAAAACACTTGGTTGCAGTGTTTTAGGCAAACATAAGGCTCCTTATATTCATCCCACATATTTTTAGAGTTGATACATATCATCCCACTATCACGATATTCCTTTAAATTATTCCAATCATAGGTGTCCCACCACTTGCACCTAAAAATAACACATTGGAAAGAAGAGAAGTCCACTCGAATGATCTCTTGTATCTTTTCGACATAACCTAACTTCCCCTATATGGTGTTTTGAACACGGTGGCTAGCACGACTATATTGGTCAAACTCGACTTCTACTCCATAGTCTTATGTCATGTGCCCATCATCAACATCCTCTGTGCAAAACGGATGTCCATATACCCACATAGATGGGAACAAATGCACCTATAAAAAAATGAACAAATCACAGTGTCAATATGTGTCTAATAATTCGACCATTAAAATATAAAATATTATATATGTAATTACAATTCAAATGTGCATTACAGAGTTAAATGTTTTTTACACACAAATATTATTACTGAGTTGTTGCAACCAATCCCTATGTTTAGTGCATCCTCTTCTTCATGCGGGTAACGATCGGATGCACCATATCTCTCTCTGACTTGGTAAACAACCCAACTGTTGGGGCATATCATTGGCATGTTTTGTTTTAAATGATCAGGATAAGGCATGCTTCTACCATTCAACCATATGAATTATTTCCTATCACTTTCACATTTCCTCCTCTTTTGTTTGTACAATGGGACCCACGACCGTGGGTCCTCCGAATTGTAAAGAATGAATTTATTGATGGCATCAATTTCTGAATTCGTTGATGTATTAATGAAATAAAACCAACATATAGTACATATGAGATCATGTGAAAATATACATTATGAATTTCAGTGTGAATAGTTACTGTGTAGAAATTTGACAAACGATACGTCACTTACTATTTAAAAAGTGCATTTTTCCATTCGTTTGGAGAATCTCCCCTTCTCTTTTGTATTCATCCCTTTCATCATCCCAAATCACTGCACCTGGTGTGTTTTTTATATGCTTTATGTACTCACTTGCATAATAGAAAGACTCATATGATATGTACCCCTCTACCATAGACCCCTCGGGTTTTCCCCTTTGACGAACAAATCCTTTCAATTTCTTCATGTACCTCTCTAAAAAAAAAATCTAATGACAAGAGACCACCTTGACTAATTCAACCTCATCTACTAGGTGAATTAGAATATGAACCTACAAGTCCATGAAACTCGACGGTAGTTCCTTCTCAAACATACAAACAATCTCAGCTATCTCCTGGCGCCACTGTGGAATGTTATCCATATGAATCTCATTTGATGTGATCCAACGTACAAATGCAAATAATTTAGATATGGAACACCTTAGGTCATGGCGAAGTCATGGTTCACAAACCCACGCATGAGTGGAGGATAATGAAACTACAAATTAAACACCAAAAACAAATTATGTTTTATCCCATGGAATAAAAATAAAAATTACAAATAGTAAAATCATATTTTTTTCCATACGTCGTACCTTTAGAAGGTTTAAATTGTCATGTGATTTCAACCCCGACAAATGGTATTGACGCACAATGAAGAAACATCATAGGGAAGACCCATATAAAGAAGGTACCTTCACACCCAATATAACTTCCTTTGCCAAAGAAATATATTCTTTCTTCAAAATCCATGGGACATCACCTTCTTTGAAAGACCAAAAGGGACCAACCTCTCCTCTAGTTTCTTGTCTTGGCCAATGTTTCTTTATAGTTTTTTAAGAAATAATATTTTTTCTCATAGCCAATGTGTCACTTTCTTTTGATGATATGTGCCTCCATAAAGAAGATGAAACATTTTTAAATATATGCATGGGATCTAGTAAGTGGGAAATCTTAAGATGCTCCCAATAGAGGAGCTCATAAAAGATAAATTTCCTTTTCATCCCAAAGAGAAATTTCTCAACATAGGCGTCGAAGAATTCTAGATCATTGAACATAGGCTCCCCATTTGAATCAAACATTTCTGTAATCTCCTTCTCCTTCTCTCTCTCATATTCTCTAAGCCATTCTGCTGGTGTCATTATTGCAGGCATTTGGGTTCTCTCTAGTTTACCATTGAAAGAGGATGTTTCTCTTCTATAAGGGTGTTCTTCTAGGAGGAATACCCTCGATCAAGTCGTACACTGGATTTTGTAGGTGGTTGGACCACCTAGCCTTCATAGAAGGTCCAAACCATTTAAATCCATTATATCCTTTAGTTACAATACCTGTGAAATTATTGTATACATAACATGTTAGCGTTTAATAATACAATGTCAATCACAACAAATAAAATATGGAAATGAATATTGTTACGCATATAAACAATTCAATAAACATGTTAATTACCAGAGAAAAATCATAAGCTTAGATAATCATGTGCGTTGTAAGAACATATGCCATACAACGTAAAAATCCTCTCTGTTGCGATGGGTCTTCATACATCATATACATTTATACCTTCCCATAATTCCTTCAGTTCATCTACCAATGGTTGTAGGTAGACATCCATATTATTCACTTGTCTTCTACCATGGACTATAAGAGCTAACATAAGATGTTCATTCTTCACATACAACCACGGGGGGATATTGTTATTGATCACTACTACATTCCAAACATAATAGTTGGTTTTTTTGGAGGGAATATGGGTTCATTCCATCCATTGATATGCTGAGTTGTAGACTTCGTACTTCATCCTTGAATTTTTCTGGTGATGTATTCTCTATATGCTTCATGGCTATTGAAACTGTTGGGATTCACATAACTCCTGACTCACTTTTGTGTGAGGCATGCCATCCCTAAAACATAACGAATTCTTTGCAACAAAAAATTCTTTGAATCCTTGGGATTATAGGCATGTGCCTCAATATCTTATGAGGAGGACCATGAGAGTTACCAATTTTTTTTATTTATGGTACCTGCCATGCCCAAATTTTAGACATATCTCTGTGTTTGCATATTCTCCTCTATATAGAATACAATCATTTGGACATGCATGATATGATATATACTCAACACCCAGCATTTTCAACAATCGCTTTGCCTCTTCACAATTATCGAGAAAAACATTATCACTAGGAAAAACTTTATCTTTGAATATCCTCCAGTTAATGGGCAATATAATTAATGTACAAGGTCAATTAACCTATATAAAACAACCATTAATAATGTTGATTGTACTATAAAAAAATTTCACAAAATTAATATAAGGGACTTGCTGGTCAATTACCTCAATATTGTCGCAAAACATGCATTTGACTTGTCAAACTTTGCTTTCACGTTGTAAAGTAACATTCTTTTCCCAAGCTAGATAGACTTTGACCGAGCACTAGGTCCAAAGAGAGGGGTGGTAGAAGCATATTTTAGGCTTTTGAAAATGGTATCATTGATATGAGCATCATCCCCTAGTTCATAATTCTGGAATGCGTCTAACAACATGGTCTCCATGGCAGTATCTCGCAAGTAATCATCCATGAAAATATTGTGGTTTAGTTAGATTTTTTTTATTATTTAGTTTGTTTGTCTATTTTAATTTTATTTTTTAGATCGTTTTTTAATTTTTTGTATAGAAAAAAATTAATTTTTATGTTTATTTTTTTTGAATTTTTTTGTTTTAAATTTAATTCTTTAAGAGTAATTTTTATTTTTTTTTCTAAAAAACAATAAATTTTACTATTTTTTGTATTCATTTTTTGATTAAAAGTTGTGTTTTTCTTTCTTTTTCGAACAAAAAATGTTTTTTTTCTTTAAAATATAGGAATTTGTTTAGGGATGTTTTTTTTTCTAGTTTAATTATTTTCTTAATGTAAAATATTACAAAATATAAAATTAGTTAATACATAAATTATCAAGTAATAACACTTTTAGATTTAGGAGTCCATTTTCAATATTTTGTTTGTAGCGGTGCTAGTGGTCATCGCCACACTTTCAATTACATCATAGTTTTAACTCCAAAACAATAGTGGTGCTACTGGTAGCATCACTTTTCAATAATGTAAAATATATTATATATATATGTAGATTATACAGTTTACCTTGTTTAATCAGAAGCACTTCTTTATGTACTAGAAATAGATTTTCTTATTGAAAGTTGCTCATATTGACCTCGATGAAGGGGTTGCAGG
>SNQJ01S0065833.1:84714-102744 GCA_010110895.2 Picea sitchensis | reverse complement strand
ATATGCCTTTTTGGCTCAGCTTCGTCTTTTAAGCAACCCAAATTGTCCTCTATAGATTTGAGAGAAGCTTCATCCCAAAAAATGGTGGGGAGGTGTGACATTCTCACTCATATAAAAAAAACCAAGATTTCCATGTTTGACCAAAATCCAGGGTCCAATGTGTAAGGAACATTCCCGTGGAAACCATGAAGCAGGGACCCAATATGAAGATATGGTCCCTCTCTTCTTTGTTTCCAAATAAAAACAAATAATAACGGGCCCTACCACAATAATAACCAGAGATATGGCTTGGGACAAAATCCTAGTGCTATGATATTCATACCTGGACTTCTTGAGGGATAGGTTAGAGACCAATGAAATTTCCAATAAGAGCTTCCTCATGCAATATTATGGATTTCCTCTTTGCATCTTAAAACATGTCCAACTTGGGGATGGCTTCAACTCTTTTCACAAATATGTTCTTCTTTTTATGTTTCCTACCATCAAAAGATCTAAGCATAGAAGTGTAGGCTTCCTCCTTCTGATCTTCATATGCATCCATGGCAACCAAAAAGAAAGGATGTGTCCCAAACCTTTAACTTGACCATATCTAGGAAGAATTATGGCCAAAGAGATCTGACTCCAATCAGTGAACCAACACTTGCTTCTACTTCAGTGTGGGACTTGCAATCACCTTAGAATGACCTTCCTCCAATGCAAGATCTGCAACAATTTTTTTGAAGAGAGGCAACAGTGGCTAGAATAAACCCTAGCTGCTAATGAATACATTGCTCAACTACATTATACCTATAATAATGATTATTTTTATTAATGACGATAATTGAATTATAAAAAAAAATTCTATCTTAATTTAAAAAATAAAATTTAACACAATAATAAACAAAATTGTTAAGTATAATGTTTTTTTTTAACAGAAATGGTTGGGATTTTATATTAAAAAAAGAAAAGTTAAATTCCCCTGATTGCATAAAGCAGAATAATGGAATCCATGTTCTTCTCTTAGAAAATTGACTATCTGTTGTATGCTAATTATGCTAGTGAAACCAGTCCAAAAGGAGCTACTAATTTTCCATGTAAAAATGGCTACATAAGTAAACAAAATTAACAAAAATTTACAATTCATCAAAAACCTGTCTAAAATTTTTGGAAAGTTGTTGGATCCTCCTGGAGGTTTTTTGGATATGTTGTTGGGTTGGCATCTAGGTGATGAATTCCTTCTCCTGGGTTCAGCCAGACTGGAACCATAGATGGAGAAGGAGGTCCCAGAGGGTGCTCGTTGCTTGTTGCTAAGTGGAAGGTTGAGGGAAGCCTTGACCTTACTGAATCATTGGAATTCACTGGGTGTTGAGGATGGTTTAATGGATTTACCATTTGTTGTGCCATTTCTCCAATTTGCCTAGTTTTCTTGTTGATCCCACAGAGTGCAATTGAAATCTCTTGATTATGATTGAGTTCTTGTTGATGTAATTGACCCTATAAATTGGCTACTTCATCCTGCAACCCCTAGTTTTCCCTTTGAAATTCCCTGAGACGAGAGTCTATTCATTCTTTCACATGTCGAACATCCAAACACAGAGTGCGGAATTGCTCCTTCAATTCCTCTGAGACGCAAGACGAGAAAGTGCAAGGGGCTCTGGATCTCCGCCACATGATGGGAGGGCACAAAAGAAAGTTATCCTGGACTTCTATGTAGAAATGAAAAATGTAATCAGAGTGGGGACACAATGTTAACCATATTTTCGGGAGGGGGAGTGTGTGCACACATTTGATGGAGCAGGGAACAAGAATTACCCACGAGCCGACAAGAACTCGCACAGAGCAGAGCAAGGGAAGTGATGCCATGGAAGTTGGGAGGGGCATCATATAGTATGATAGAAGCGCCTAGGAGTTAAGAAGGGGGATGGGAAATGGAGGAGAAGGAGTCTGGAGACATCATGGAGTTAAGAAGAGGGATGGGAATTGGAGGAGATGTTACATGGAGGAAGAGGGAGGGCACGGGTTAGATCTGGCCACGCGGACGTGGGGGAGTTGGGGAGGGGAAGGAGGGGGAGAAAAAAAAAAAAAAAAAAAGGAGGGGGAGGGGAAGAGGGGAAGGGGTAGAAGAGGGAGTGTGGATAGTCGGTAGCGACGTGAAGAGGGGAGGGGGTGGCTCCGGCCAGAGTTCAAAGAGGATAGGTCCATAGTTGTGAAGGGGGGTCATCGAACGCGAAGATAATTAAGGAAGCCAGGCATGATAAGAGTTTTGGTTGATAAAGAGTTGTGCATGTTCCATAGTATTTGTTGATTTAGCTAAGCGATCAACTTTCCGATTCTGAGAGTGAAGGATATGGAAGAAGTGGATCCTAGAAAATATTTGTTTCCCGTGTGGGTTTTAATTGAGAGTGAAGGCCACTGGAGAATTGGGTGGCAGAGGCTGATTTTCCAAGGAGATCCCTTATTACTATTTCAGAGTCTCCAAGAACAGTGAGGGTTTGGATGTTTCTTGATTTTTCAATTTGGAATCCCATGTATGCCACAAGACTTTCCACTTTATTATTAGTGGTCTTCCCAAGTCCCCGGGAGTAGTTCACAATATTATGTCCATCAGAGTCGTAGATGACTCCCCTCACATGCCGCCCCTAAAAATTGTTAAATATAATGTTATCAATATTTTCTTTTAATATTTATTTTTTTATATCCTGACCATTATTTCAGTGGCATCTTTTGCCACCTCTGCTTATTCAAGCAAGGGGGATTTGATTGGTAAAATTATTCGCTCACTTGAACAGGCCGACTATTCATAGATTCTCTTATATATAATATATAAAGAGAAAATAGTGGAGAGAGATAATATTTTTCTTAATTTGATTTTTTTTATTATTTGTTAATTTAATGAAACAATAAATAAAGTTTTTAAATTTTATTGAATAATATTTATAATAATATTTTTTTTAAATATTATTATTAATTTATATACATTTAATAGTTATGTTTTTTAAAATTGTATATACAACATAATTATCTCTCATATAATAAAACAAAATCAAAATCTCTTTGAATAAAGAACCTATGCTCATATAATAGTAAGTTTTGTTCAACTAATACAGTTATATCAATATACAAGACATGATTTTAATACGGAAGAAATGATTAAAATGATTATAAAATACTTCAAAATCTATCTATATCATTATCCTTAATATAACAAATACCTATATGACATTAATATTAAGATTCGTGCATAAAGTTAGATTAACTAGTGGAAAGTATAATTGTACCCTATTTATTTCCAATAGATATAATATAGCAAATACATATATCACATTAATATTAAGATTTATGGATAAAGTTAGATTAACTAGTGGAAAGTGTAATTGTATCTTTATTTATTTCCAATAAATAAAATAAAATAAATATAATAATGGGGATCAAAATTTATATGAATAGATTTTATAAAATATTAAATTTAATATTTATATTTTGGTAAGGGTAAGGGATGTTGTAATTTTGCAAGATCTAATTTAATATTTATATTTTGGTAAGGGATGTTGTAATTTTGCAAGATCTAAAATTGTTTATTTTAGTTACAATAAACAAAATTGATGTCAATGCCTTATTTTGGTCATTTATTTAATTTTTTGGATGATAAATATAGGTAACACGTTGTAATGTAGTGGAAAGTATAATTATACCCTATTTATTTTCAATAGATATAATATAACAAATACATATATCACATTAATATTAAGATTTATGGATAAAGTTAGATTAACTAGTGGAAAGTGTAATTGTATCTTTATTTATTTCCAATAAATAAAATAAATATAATAATGGGGATCAAATTTATATGAATAGATTTTATAAAATATTAAATTTAATATTTATATTTGGTAAGGATAAGAGATGTTGTAATTTTGCAAGATCTAAAATTGTTTATTTTGGTTACAATTAACAAAATTAATGTCAATGCCTTATTTTGGTCATTTATTTAATTTTTTGGATGATAAATATAGGTAACACACGTTGTAATGTTGAGAATTAGATGGACAAGTAGGGGTTCTTCATTGCATAGCTATGTTTGTTGCCTAATCTCTAGTTAATTTGAGAAATTGTTTTTCATTCAAACAAGTTTTTTTTTAATGTTTGGTAAATGTGATGCATGCTATCTTGTTGGTTACAATATTAAGGATTTATGTTTTGGTTATACACTTGTATTCATTTAGATGATAATTAAAGGTGACAAGTTTGGCAATGTTGTATGTTGGTTATATTTATGTAAGTCTTTTATATCGTGGTTTGTGTTTGTTACTTTATGTGTATTTGTAAGTTCTAGTTTTTGTTTTTCACTATGAAAAGATTATAACATAGGAGAAAGAGTATAAGTATTGCAACAGGGCGGGGGTAAAATATAAAGGGAGTCATTGTCATGGTTTTTATATAATTTGAAGTAGATACAAGAGTGAGCAAGTCCTTTGAAAGTGGTTGCACTCAGTATAGTTGATTTGGAGCATTATGGTGCTTGAAAAAGAGATTCAAGTATTTACCTGACAAAGTAAGTTACTTTGTTTTGGTAAATGTTGTTGGAGAAAAGGTTAAAGTAATAATTGTACTTAAGTAATATAGACAAAAGTAGAAAAACCCATAACATGGTTGATGTTGATCGCAATTTGAGAACAAAGTGTGAAGTGTTTTATCTAATTATCATGAAATGAATATATTAAGGAAGGGAGAAGAGAAAAAAATTATGGTTTTCATGTCATTTTGTTGTTGTTAGAAAATCAAATATATTTACGATGTTAACATTAGGGTTAATTTGATCTTTAATAAAAAAATGTAGGAAGTAAAAGATGTAGTATTAAATTATAACAATTATAAGTATCAGGTCAAAGACACACATTAGCCCCATGGGTTAGCTCAGTTGGCAAGACGTGCACACACTCTCTCGTGTTACGAGGAGAGGTCACAAGTTCGAGCCTAGCTTGGGTCCCCGGGGTCACGTCTTTATCACTCCCATATCATCCACTATGTGGGGAAGTATCGGGATGAGTTTCCCGTGAGTTAATTTCTCATTAGAAAAAAAAAAAAGTCAAAGGCACACATTTCCTTATTACAGAAACCAGTATCAAGTATATAACAATTATAAGTATCAAGTGAATATATGAACATAGGTTTATTATGGATACAATGCAGACATTTCTATAATTATCCTAAGCACATAAAATATGTTTTATATGTGCATATAAAATGTGCTAGATAATAGATATATGCTCATTGATGTATATTAAACACATTTTTTGTGTTTGTCTTAGATGATGCCATGAAGACATTGTATATGTCAACAATTTGGTCAAATGAAGATGTAATTGTATATATTTTTGAATGGTTGACTATATGTTTGATTTTATGGTTAGTTATATAGTTTATATGGTTAATTTTATAGATAGTGTGGTTGGATATATGGTTAAGGTTGATTGTTTATTCTTTATATGGTTGATTATATAGTTGACCATATTACTTACATGATTAGTTTCATGATTTAGTTTATAATTGGTTATGTATTTGACAGGGTTGACTATAATGTGTTGGTTTGAATTAGTAAATTAGGGTCTACAAGGTTTCCCAATAAAGGTGTTGTAGTCTAGCATTGCCATATCAATCCCTAAGTATAAGAAAGGTCTCACTCAAGGTGCATTTCCAAGTCTTTAGATGGATGAGAAAAAGTTATAGAGGATAGTTGTAACCATATCTACCTTTGTACTCTAAAAAATAGTTTATCCATACCTTTCATTCATCACTAGAATTGTATTACAATATTATTCATAACAATATAACACAAATGAAACCATTCATTACTGCAAATAAGTCAAAATAACAAGAGACTCGAATACATTGCAATGAATAAAAATCATCAACATAATAAACAAACTTCTAAACGATGGTATTATTCCATTCATATTCATCATAAGTAAAAACATCATTACATCACTCATTATATCATTGGGATTATTATATCAGTTGGTTCTCTCCTTCCTCACTGAATCACTAGAATATATCAATGATCACATCATCAAGTTGCATTTATGTGCCAATATTTTTGTTAATTGATTTATCAAATGTATTGTCATGTGTGGCCTTATGTTATAATGTTACTGACACGTTAGTTTGTAATCTTTTCTTCACCTTCTAAGCTCCTTTCGATCATTCCTTGGATCTTATGGACATCCCTCCACTCTCTATTTGTTCAATGGGGTCTTCCTTTATCAACAACCCTCTTTCTTGAAACCACATGGCAACTTTTTCTCCCTTTTTCCTTAGATTTTTCAACTCACAAGTGTAACTCATTTCTATCTCAATTGCTTATCTCCCTTTGCAATGCTTCTATGCATTCACAAATCAATCACATCTGTCTTAACCACCATTGGTCAATTATCTCAACATACCTCAAGGTTATATATGTTCTCTCTCTTCCATGGGTTTCCTCAATGGTTTCTCACTTCCCCTTCAAATTCTATAGCTTCACCAACACCATCCCATCACACCCTTTTACGTGGAGCTTACACTTCCATCTCCTTCATTGTAAAAGGAAATAACTCTTCTTCCACCAAAAACATCTTTACCCAAGTAGGAAGTTCCTTTACTAGATTTCAAGGCCCTCCCATAAATTGGTTTTCATCCTGTGACACTACTACATATTGAAAATTTTGGGACGACTACTTGCGACGAAAGTACCCTTTCGTCACAAAATTCAAGAGAAAAAGTTCAATTTTTCAATTTTGTTATAAATCTAGCCCGTATTCTTCGCTCTCTCGATGGAATCAAATGTTCATCTATTTTGTGACAATCATCAAGATAGTGGACGATCGTCTCTCTTTCAACGAACTTGTGAATTCGTCGCAAGTGCGACGATAACTATTGACCGTTACACTATTTGATAAAGTCCATATTGACCATTATACTCTTTGACAAAGTCAAAATTGATCTGGTCAACTTTCGTCGCAAGAGTGATGATATGACCGTTATACTCTTTGAAAAAGTCAACATTGATTTGGTCAATGTTTGTTGCAATTGCGACGACAGTGACATATAAATATTTTACGTATTAGAGATGTTGCGACAATCTTGCTATAATAATGATGGTTCAGAAAGGGTATTTTTTTGTGGAAGATGTGCAGAAGAATGTCACAGAATATAATTAGAGGTGGGGAAAAAAGTAAAGCGGATGAAAAGGGTGATGGTAGATGTTATTTCCCTTGCAAAAAATGTTGCCTCATACGTACTGTAAGAATTTTAATAGCAACAACTACAAAACATTGTAAGAAATATGGGCACATTGATGGCGGATCGAATGAATATTGTCCCATGGTAATTAGCTATATATTGATTATCTATTTTTATATTGTCAATTTTATATAAAATTATATATATGTATATATATTGTTTGAATGTTTGTTATAGTACACACTATTTTTTCATGATTGTTTGTAATTATAAAGTTAGAGTTTCCCTCTAACTTTCCACAGAATATTGCACCAAGTAGTAGTGGAAATGATGTTGTACAAGCTGAGGAACATGATCAAGAAAATGAGGATCTCATGGAAGAAGATGATGGGACAAATCAAGTTAATGATCCCATGGAAGAAGATGATGGGACAAATCAAATGATCCAAGATTTGTTTTCTCATCCGGATGAGGATGGGGACAACGATGGTATTTATGATGAACCTCTATTAGAAAAGGAAAATAAACGACTTTATGAAGGATCAAGAGCAAATCTTATCTCTGCTACATTGCTTCTAGTGAACTTAAAGGTTATGAATAATTTTTCGAACACTTGTATGACACAGATCCTAAGGTATGTAATATGTTTCATCTCATATTTTACATAAATGTTGATTTTTTTTCTATTTGTTTTTAGTGTTAATTAATGAATCTAACATGTTAGATTCAATCTAACATTGCATCCAGGAATCCAATCATGCAATGCGAAGTGTGATCTGATCAAATAGATCAGATGGACTAGACTGAAATAACCTTCTATGGTTATTAACAGAGCAACAAAGCAATGATGTAAAAGAGGTCATTTAAAGAATTAAATTTCCCACGGGGTTTTCTTCAAACATAAATAATATCTTAATGAAGAAACGTGAATTTGGTGGGGTAAAAATGCATGATTGGCATACCTTCCTTAAGGTAATAATTTTGGTATACATATTTATATAAATTGGCCTTATACATATATATATATATTTTTTTTGTCTACTTTGGTCAAAACAAATAATGTTTCATTTTGTTGTTACAATATGTTCTACCGCTATCTCTCCCAAACGACTTTGACAACAACATCAAACAAGTTATAGATAATCTTGGAAAATACATGAGGTAAGCAGTTGTGATTTATATGCAAAATGTTCTTTCAAGTTATTTTTGTACTTAATGACGCGTGTTTTACTTGTAATGTAATATATTATATTATGTTATGTTGAAACATGTTATTTTCTTGTGTCATGATCTCATGTAGATGGTTGTAATTGAAATAAATCCATGAAGATGATATAAAGTATTGGAAGAGAGAAATTCCTCGTCTAATGTGTGAAATGCAAAAGTATATATCTCCAACATTTTTCAATGCACAAGAACACTACCTCATACACCAAGTTGAGGAGATCGAAATTTGTGGACCTGTTCACACAAGGTAAATGTGGATGGTGGAGAGGCACTTGAAATCATTGAAGGCGTTGGATAGACAAAGAGCACGTCCTGAGGGCTCTATGGTGTAGAGATATATGGTATATCAATCCATGGTGTATATTAGTCAATATCTTCCTAAATTAACAGTGCGAACTATGCATGCAATGGATCACATTTCGTATGTGAACTCCATCAAAAAATTTGAAGATCAGAAGCATCTGTTGGGGAAAGGTAGAATGAAAAAAATGAGAGGTAATATATTAATAATTGTGGAGATTTATATTAATAATACATATAAAGTTTCGTTTTTTGTGTATATGATCATACTCATTAATATATTAATATAATTTATTTCATAAATTATTAATATTTATAACCTGCATGGATGTTATAACTAATATTTAATATTGGTGAATTATGATTTTTTGATTCAGTTGCTCGAGTGGGATGCACTGCATTTATACATTGCAAACAATCTTGATTGGATGAATGTATGGATTAAAATATGTAAACAACATAATGGAGGTAGGTTATCATGGAAACGACTATCTGAATTGGTTAGAGAAGCTCGTCGTAAAGGAGATGCCAATGTTATGCAAAGGGAAATTGATTTAGAATATGGTTTAAAAGATGAACATGTAAGAAAATTCACCCATTTTATTCAGTTATTTTATGTTATATTAATGTGACTACATGTGTACTGTATTTTTTAGATACTTTCCAAGTTATATAAATATATATGTTAATTTATTAATTGAAAATGCATCTTTTACATATCTGGCATATTGTAGTTGAAACACCACAATGCTATGTGGTGAAATGGTCGTAAATTTCGCATCAAACAATTGGATGAAACCAGGAAAACTTCTGATAGTGGGATAACTACAGTATTCCAGGTCACTAATGTTTCCTCTAAGAGTGACAGACATCCCCGAGAATCTGAAAATAGATACTATGGGTATTTAAACGATATAATTGAGTGTGACTTTAATTCCTTCAAATTAGTTATGTTTGATGTCAAATGGTATAGGTTACAAATGCATGAACGCGATGAGAAAATAAATGTTATTCAACATGCCAACGGATTTCCAATGATTAAAACAACAGTGTTTGAAAGAGGACATGATTGCTATGTTTTTCCAAGCCAATGTGAACATGACTTTTACTCAAATGTTCCAGGTGAGAGGGATTGGCCATTTGTTGTTAGATATGATCCAAGAGGAAGGCCAATTAAGTATACTCATTTACAGGAAGAAGATGATATTGAAGATCAAGAAGATGATTCTTCATATCAGACAGAGCCAAAAGATCATGTAGGGTCGACAGATGAAGAAGATGAAGAAGAGCATGATCCAGGCGTAGGAGACAACATTGCAATTCTTGATGATGATGTCGATGAAAATATGCTCGAAAATGACATTGATGACGATGATGATATCGTCAATCCTTTCAACATCATTTCTGAACTGGATGATGATACATATGTCGAGTTCGATGAAGAAGATCAAGATACAGAATAAGGATGATTACAAAGATGTTGAGATTGGATTAGGTATGTGACTATATATTTTAATTTGTATGAATTATTCTCTTAAAATAATTTACTTATAATGTCATGGGTTAATTACATGTTTTTAAGTTTTATGCAACGTTTTTATATCCTATGTTACATGTTGTTTAATTATTATGTGAAAACTGAAAATACTTGCCAATATACTAAAGTACATGGTAAACTAAAAATATCATTTACAAACACATAATTTCATGTACCTTCATTAATTTTTGTTTTTGTAGTTTCTATGCATGAATCTTAATAGGATGTTGCTTTCGATTATTTTCTATTTTATAGATTGGGTATTGGGGATAAATTGAGAGTGATGTGAGGGGGAGGGGAGGGGCGATATGAGCTTCCACCTTCATGTGGTTGGCCTTGTTCAATAGAGGATAAATTATTCTTGAAACCAAGAGAAGCTCTTTCATTTTTATACCATCATGATCGTAGATGTCATCAATATTGTTGTCATAATAATGCATCAACGAATTTTCGATGAACATGTTTGTCATTTCTATAGAATTTTTGTTGAAACCCTATTTTTCTTTCAAAGTACACAAATTGATTGAGGCAATTTTTAAGTTTGCATCAGTCTTTCTTCATTTTTCTTTCAGGTTCTACATTAATGTATATACAATGTATCTGTGTCATAGTTGTGATGAAAATTTCCTCGTTTTCGTTGATTTCTTAATCAACACCATAAAAATACTCCCTTGCGGTACTAGATGTGGGGACATGTGTATTGTCGAATGAATTTTACAATGAACAAGGAACATAAATTGTTCTAGGACTAGACATGGGCAACAATGACCTATGAATGGGGCCAACATTGAAATTTTTTCAAACTATTTCTGTATGCACTGAAATTTGACATGGATAGACTATTTTCATGCCTTAATGATATGGGAGGGTTTCTGGACTCAAATTTGACTCACACATCCACTTTATTCCATCATTAATTCATCATGTAAACCATAAACCCTATTTTTCATATGTTCTAGTAGATATGTTAATGATTCCTAATTTCATATTTGTATTTGACTCAAGGTACAACTAGCTTGCAAAGTATCAAATTTTAATTTCAAGTTGATAAACCAAATATGAAATGAATCCTAATTAAAACCATCAAGTGTTGGAATTTGTCATTTAAGTGTAGTATCATGTAGTTATCTTTTAAAACATAGAGAGAGTAGTCTCTATATAAGTAGAGAAATATATT
This sequence comes from Picea sitchensis, assembly GCA_010110895.2. Taxonomy (NCBI): domain Eukaryota; kingdom Viridiplantae; phylum Streptophyta; class Pinopsida; order Pinales; family Pinaceae; genus Picea; species Picea sitchensis. The sequence goes on along the minus strand of SNQJ01S0065833.1, from coordinate 91,306 downwards.
GGATTCTCTTCTAATATGATGTTGATCTTTTTAACCTTAGAGAATAGGTACTAGAGGATAAAATCAAGGATAGTTTAGTACCCATCACTTATGAAAACATTTTCATTGTCAAGAGAGACAAAGAAGGGAATTCATCAGCAAGAGACAATGAAAGGATATCGTAGCTAGAGCGACAAATGTAAAAACTCTTGTGACGAATTAGCTATACTATCGACGGAATTTTTTTGTCGATAGTATAGCCAATTCATCGCAAGAATATTTACATGGGATAAACAAAGGAAATAGATGATGTGGTTCCAAGTATAGCTAATTCGTCGCAAGTATCTTCAAATGTACACATGGGATACAATTTATCGCCTTTCTTCATTTTTCTTTCAGGTTCTACATTAATGTATATACAATGTATGTGTGTCATAGTTGTCATGAAAAATCACCTTTTTTCGTTGAATATTTCTTAATCAACACCATAAAAATATGCCCCTGCAGTACTAGATGTAGGGATGTGTGTACTGTCGAACCGAACATAAATTGTATTAGGACTAGACATGGGAAATAGTGACCTGTGAATGGGGCCAACGTTGGAACTTTTTCAAACTGTTTCTGTATGCATTGAAATTTGACATGGATAGACTATCTGCATGCCTTAGCGATATGGGAGGGTTTTTGGACTCAAATTTTACTCACACACCCACTTTATTCCATCATAAATTCATCATGTAAACCATAAACCCTAATTTTCTTTCAAAGTACACAAATTGGTTGATGCAAGTTTTAAGTTTTCATCAGTCTTCATTTTTCTTTCAGGTTCTACATTAATATTGTATATACATTGTATATGTGTCATAGCTGTGATGAAAAATCCCTATTTTTCGTTGATTGCTTAATCAACACCATAAAAATACTCCCTTGCAGTACTAGATGCGGGGACATGTGTACTGTCGAACGAATTTTACAAGGAACAAGGAACGTAAATCATACTAGGACTAGACACAGGCAACAATGACTTGTGAATGGGGCCAACATTGAAATTTTTTCAAACTGTTTCTGTATGCATTGAAATTTGACATGGATAGACTATTTAGATACCTTAACGATACGGGAGGGTTTCTGGACTCAAATTTGAGTCACACCCCGACTTTCTTCCATCATGTATTCATCATGTAAACCATAAACCCTAATTTTCTTTTAAAGTACACAAATTGGTTGACGCAATTTTTAAGTTTTCATCAGTCTGTCTTCATTTTTATTTCAGGTTCTACATCAATATTGTATATACAATGTATATGTGTCATAGTTGTGATGAAAAATCCCTCTTTTTCATTGATTACTTAATCAACACCATAAAAATACTCCCTTGCAATACTAGATGCGGGGACGTGTGTAATGTTGAACGAATTTTACAAGGAACAAGGAACGGAAATTGTACTAGGACTAGACATGGGCAACAATGACCTCTTAATGGGGCCAACATTTAATTTTTTTCAAACTGTTTATGTATGCACTGAAATTTGACATGGATAGAATATTCACATGCCTTAACAATATGGGAGGGTTTCTGGACTCAAATTTGACTCACACACCCACTTTCTTCCATCATCAATTCATCATGTAAACCATAAACCCTAATTTTCTTTCAAAGTACACAAATTAGTTGATGCAAGTTTTAATTTTTCATGAGTCTTTCTTCATTTTTCTTTTAGGTTCTACATTAATATTGTATATACAATGTATCTGTGTCATAGTTGTGATAAAAAATCCCTCTTTTGCATTGATTGCTTAATCAACACCATAAAAATACTCCCTTGCAGTACTATATGCAGGGATGTGTGTAAAGTCGAACGAATTTTACAAGGAACAAGGAACGGAAATTGTACTAGGACTAGAGACAGGCAACAATAACCTGTGACTGGGGCCAATGTTGAAATTTTTTCAAACTGTTTCTTTATGCACTGAAATTTGACATGGATCAACTATTCACATGCCTTAATGATATGGGAGGGTTTCTGGACTCAAATTTGACACACACACCCACTTTCTTCCATCATCAATTCATCATATAAACCATAAACCCTAATTTTCTTTCAAAGTACACAAATTGGTTGACGCAAGTTTTAAGTTTTCATCAGTCTTTCTTCATTTTTCTTTTAGGTTCTACATTAATGTATATACAATGTATCTATGTCATAGTTGTGATGAAAAATACCTCTTTTTTGTTGATTACTTAATCAACACCATAAAAATACTAGACACAGGCAACAATGACATGTGAACGGGGCCAACGTTGAAATGCTTTCAAACTATTTCTGTATGCATTGAAATTTGACATGGATAGACTATTCGCATACCTTAATGATATGTGAGGGTTTGTGGACTCAAATTTGATTCACACACCCACTTTCTTCCATCATCATATCATCATGTAAACCATAAACCCTATTGTCATATGTTCTAGTAAACATGTTAATGATTCCTAATTTCATATTTGTATTTGACTCAAGGTACAACTAGCTTGCAAAGTATCAAATTTTAATTTCAAGTTGATAAACCAAATATTAAATGAATCCAAGCATCATTTGATATCGTCGCAAGAGAGACAAATGTAAATAATCTTGCAACGAATTAGCTATACTATTGACGGAAAAAGTTTGTCGATAATATAGCTAATTCGTCACAAGAATGTGTCTTTGAATGGTGTTACATGGTTTGCAAGGAGTGTAGGGATTATATGGTGCAATGTAGTGTAGTCTATAAGAAAAATCTCTATGCCAAACCTCAAAATGGATAGTACCATATCTTTTTCATAAGACAAATATTCTTTGTATGTTTCCTTTGTGGTGGCTCAAGCCCTCACACATGATGCACAACAATGAAATGTAACAATTTGACTATTGAATGATAGTGTTATGTCACCCATGGTTAAGGAAAGAACATAAGGTTCTTAGGTCCTATTTGAATCTTCTTATAATTGAGATTTGTTACATAGTCCTTGAAAAAAAACAAAAGACTTATGTAGCGGATATTTGGTCTTTGTGTGGGACATAGTATGTTTTGTACAAAAATAATGGATCTTAGGGACTACACCATGGTCAAGGAACAAAAAAAATTAGGACCTTAGGACCAAAAAAAATCTTTTGCAGTACTAGATGTGGGGATGTGTGTACTGTTGAAATAATTTTACAAGGAACAAGGAATGGAAATTGTTCTAGGACTAGACACGGGCAACAATGACCTGTGAATGGGGCCAACGTTGAAATTTTTTCAAACTGTTTCTGTATGCACTGAATTTTGACATGGATAGACTATTCACATGCCTTAACAATATGGGAGGGTTTCTGGACTCAAATTTGACTCACACACCCACTTTATTCCATCATCAATTCATCATGTAAACTATAAACCCTAATTTTCTTTCAAAGTGCACAAATTGGTTGATGCAAGTTTTAAGTTTTCATCAGTCTTTCTTCATTTCTCTTTCAGGTTCTACATTAATATTGTATATACAATATATATGTGTCATAGTTGTAATGAAAAATCCCTCTTTTTCTTTGATTACTTAATCAACACCATACAAATACTCCCTTGTAGTATTAGATGTGGGGACGTGTGTACTGTCGAACGAATTTTACAAGGAACAAGGAACGTAAATTGTACTAGGACTAGACACGGGCAACAGTAACCTGTGAATGGGAACAACGTTGAAATTTTTTCAAATTGTTTCTGTATGCACTGAAATTTGACATGGATAGACTATTTGCATGCCTTAACGATATGGGAGGGTTTCTGGACTCAAATTTGACTCACACACCCACTTTCTTCCATAATCAATTCATTATGTAAACCATACATCCTAATTTTCTTTCAAAGTACACAAATTGGTTGACTCAAGTTTTAAGTTTTCATCAGTCTTTCTTCATTTTTCTTTTAGGTTCTACATTAATGTATATACAATGTATCTGTGTCATAGCTGTGATGAAAAATCCCTCTTTTTCGTTGATTTTTTAATCAACACCATAAAAATACGCCCTTACAGTACTAGATGTAGGGACGTGTGTAATGTCGAACAAATTTTACAAGGAACAAGGAACGAAAATTGTACTAGGACTAGACACGGAATACAGTGACCTGTGAATGGGGCCAACTTTGAATTTTTTTCAAATTGTTTATGTTTACACTAAAATTTGACATGGATAGACTATTTGCATGCCTTAACGATATGGGAGGGTTTTTGGACTCAAATTTGACTCACACACCCACTTTCTTCCATCATCAATAAATTATGTAAACCATAAACCTTAATTTTCTTTCAAAGTACACAAATTGGTTCACGCAAGTTTTAAGTTTTCATTAGTTTTTCTTCATTTTTCTTTCAAGTTCTACATTAATAGTGTATATACAATGTATCTTTGTCATAGTTGTGATGAAAAATCCCTCTTTTTCGTTTATTTCTTAATCAACACCATAAAAATACTCCCTTGCAGTACTATATGTGGGGACATGTGTAATGTCTAATGAATTTTATAAGGAACAAGGAAAGGAAATTGTACTAGGACTAGACATGAGCAACCGTGACATGTGAATGCGGCCAACGTTGAAATGTTTTCAAACTGTTTCTATATGCACTAAAATTTGACATGGATAGACTATTCACATGCCTCAAATATATGGGAGGGTTTTTGGACTCAAATTTGACTCACACACCCACTTTCTTCCATCATCAATTCATCATGTAAACCATAAACCCTAATTTTCTTTCAAAGTACACAAATTGGTTAACACATGTTTTAAGTTTTCATCAGTCTTTCTTCATTTTTCTTTCAGGTTCTATATTAATATTATATATTCAATGTATCTATGTCATAGTTGTGATGAAAATTACCTCTTTTTCGTTGATTGCTTAATCAACACCATAAAAATACTAGACACGAGCAACAATGACATGTGAATGGGGCCAACGTTGAAATTTTTTCAAACTATTTCTGTATGCATTTAAATTTGACATGGATAGACTATTCGCATGCCTTAACAATATGGGAGGGTTTCTAGACTCAAATTTGACTCACACACCTACTTGATTCCATCATCATATCATCATGTAAACTATAAACCCTATTTTTCATATGTTCTAGTAGATATGTTAATGATTCCTAATTTCATATTTGTATTTGACTCAAGGTATGTCTAACTTGAAAAGTATCAAATTTTAATTTCAAGTTGATAAACCAAATATGAAATGAATCCAAGCATCATTTGATATCGTCGCAAGAGAGACGAATGTAAATAATCTTGCAACGAAATAGCTATACTATCGACAAAAACAGTTCGTCGATAGTATAGCTAATTTGTCACAAGAATGTGTATTTGGATGGTGTTACATGGTTTGCAAGGAGTGTATGGATTATATGGTGCAATGTAGTGTAGTCTATAAGAACAATCTCTATGCCAAACCTCAAAAATGATAGTACCATATCTTGTGCATAAGACAAATATTCTTTGTATGTTTCCTTTTTGGTGGCTCAAGCACTAGCACATGACGCATGACAATGAAATGTAACAATTTGACTATTGAATGATAGTGTTATGTCACATGCAAATTCTGAACTGACTTAGTTTGCAAATGAACGTTGACAAGACCTTATGGCCCAAACATCATTTGATTGGTAGGATATTGATAGCTTTCAAGACTCTTATCTCTGAAAGGAATGTTTATTTGGTAGGATATTGGTATCTTTCAATATTCTTATCTCTTATATCTTAGCGCATGACAACCGTCGGGGACAATTTGAAAAAAAAACAAGAAAATTACAAATTTTGAAAGGTAAAATCCGACGTCAAGGCCAATTTTTTGGGTGGCATCAGAGGATGCCTTTAGATTTTGGGTTCAAATGTAGTTTTTTTAGAACAATGACTCCTTATGTAAGGCTTATATGGTGCAATGGAGTGTAGTCTATCAGAAAAATCTCTATGCCAAACCTCAAAATGGATAGTATAACCATATCTTGTTCACAAGACAAAGATTCTTTTTATGTTGTCTAGTATGTGGTGTCTCAAGCCCTCACACATGATGCATGAGCACTAAAGATAAATGATATAACATAAGGTTACCCTCTATGGTACAACCTACTATTCCCTAGGTCAATTAATTAAAATGGTTTTTCTTTCATTTGAACTTTGCACTACAAAATCTCTCTAGTGATACATTATACACTTTTCTCCCTTTACATGTTGGGATTGTTATCGCACAATTTGTAGTTGAAGTAAAGGACAAATGGAAGAAAGGAAAACTGGCGAAACTAAGACTATCCTACCACTGTCACCTCAATATAATAGCTCTTTCTGTTTAGGGTGGTAGGCCCAGGGGAGAGGTCCTCGATGACCTGGGGTTTTGAGAAGGCTAAGGCTTATTTCTAAGTAGAAGTGTGTTCCCCCCTCACAAGTCACCATCGATCAGAAAGTATGGCTAATCAACCAATAAAGATAAAGATAACCAGAAGTACAAATGATAACCAAACGTGTACCTACCCGAGACAAAGCAACAAGAAAACTATACATGTGCAAGATCACTTGCTTGGTTAGTACTTCATATGATCAAGGA
>SNQJ01S0065833.1:53572-75178 GCA_010110895.2 Picea sitchensis | reverse complement strand
TCGAACGAATTTTACAAGGAAGTTGTACTAGGACTAGACATAGACAACAATGACATGTGAATGGGGCCAACATTGAAAAAATTTCAAACTATTTCTGTATGCACTAAAATTTGACATGGATAGACTATTTGCATGCCTTAACGATATGGGAGGGTTTCTGGACTCAAATTTGACTCACACACCCACTTGTTTACATCATCAATTCATCATGTAAACCATAAACCCTATTTTTCTTTCAAAGTACACAAATTGGTTGACACTGCAAGTCTTAAGTTTTCATCAACCTTTCTTCATTTTTATTTCAAGTTTTGCATTGTATATAAAATGTATGTGTGCCATAGTTTTGATGAAAAATACCTCTTTTTTCGTTCTTTGTTTAATAAACACCATAAAAATATTCCCTTGCAGTACTAGATGCAGGAACATGTGTACTGTAAAATTAATTTTAAAAGGAACAACGAAAATACATTGTACTAAGACTAGACATGGGAAAAAATGACCTGTGAATGAGGCCAACATTGAAATGTTTTCAAACTGTTTCTGTATGCACTAAAATTTGACATGGATAGACTATTTGTGTGCCTTAACTATATGGGAGGGTTTCTTGACTCAAATTTGACTCACACACCCACTTGTTTCCATCATCAATTCATCATGTAAACCATAAACCCTATTTTTCTTTCAAAGTACACAAATTGGTTTACAGTGAAAGTTTTAAGTTTGCATCAACCTTTCTTCTTTTTTATTTTGGGTTCTACATTGTATATACAATGTATGTGTGTCATAGTTGTGATGAAAAATCCCTCTTTTTCGTTCATTGTTTAATCAACACCATAAAAATATGCCCTTGCAGTACTAGATGTGGGAAAGTGTGTAATGTCAAACGGGTTTTAAAAGGAACAATGAAAAGATAGTGTACTAGGAATAGACATGGGCAACAATGACCTGTGAATGGGGCCAACGTTGAAAAATTTTCAAACTATTTTTGCATGCACTAAAATTTGACATGGATAAACTATTTTCATGCCTTAACGATATGGGAGGGTTTCTGGACTCAAATTTGACTCACACACCCACTTGTTTCCATCATCAATTCATCATGTAAACCCTAACCACAAAATAAAATAACTCATATCTTCCCCAATGTTTAATATAATCTCTCAATTAAATAACTCTTATAACCCCTAACTCACAATTATCACCCATTGTGTCCCCATAATAGAACCCCTACACCTTGTAAATGTTAGAACCCCTAAACCCTATAAAACCTAATCTTCAATCACAAACACACACAACCCATAATCTCCTATCTAAATAACCCTTAACTCCCAACTTCTAATCCCTATAACTTCCAATGAAAAAATGAATACTAAGTATATTTACCCTAATCCATATAACATGTAACCACTAATCCATGTTACTTATACTAGCCATTAATCCCATGACCACTAACCATCAATATATATATAATTTATATAAAACCTTTATTCTTACAATCTATGATCCTTAATATTGAGAAATTAAAACTCCTAAACTCTAATACTAATAAGTCTATAACAACTAAAAATTATAAAATTACCACTATAACCTTTCACACATAACCCTTATAATTACCACTATAAAATGATCTAAGCATAATATCCCTTATAACCCCAACCCCTAACACTTTTATCTTTTAACGTTAATCCATATAACCCTTTTATATTAGTAACAATTATAACCCCTATTACCTATTAAAATTATAACCCCAAACCCCATATAACATCTAATCTAACTGATATCCCCTCCAACTTATAACCTTTATAAGTATCACCATTGTCCCCATAACATCTACCTATTATAACCATCGTCACCCCTGACCTCTAAATCCTTAAAAAACATAACTAATAACCCATAATACTTAAATTTCCTAACCCCTAACCCTTATAACACCTAACTGTTGCAAACCCTAATCCATATAACCCCTAACTACTAGCATATAACCCTTAATCGCATATCTCCTTACTCATAAACCCTAACACTAATAACCTATTACACCTAACCCCTAATGTTGATAGACCCTAACACTAATAAATCTTACCCATATAATTCTTAAACCTTATAAACATTAAATTTCATTATCATTAATGATTAGAACATGTATATTCATCAATCCCTACCCTCTATAACCCTTATCCACTATGACCCCTAACCACAAAAACATAGAACTCATCTCTTCCCTAATGTTTAATATTATAATCTGTCACTTAAATAACTCTTATAACCCCTAAGTCACAATCCTCATCCATTGTGTCCCCATAATAGAACACCTACAACTTGTAAATGTTAGAACCCCTAAACCCTATAACACCTAATATTCAATCACAAACACACACACAACCCATAATCTCTAATCCCAATAACCCTTAACTCCCAACTTCTAATCCCTATAGATTCCAATGCAAAAATGAATAACTATATTTACCTTAATCCATATAACATGAAACCACTAATCCATCTTACTTATACTAGTCATTAATCACCATGACTACTAACCATCACAATATATATAATTTATATAAACCCTTTCGTCCTACATTGTATCACCCTTATAACCATGTCTTATACCTTCTAAATTTAATCCATGTAACCCCTTTACCTTCTTAACCATTATAACCCCTAATGCCTATGAGAACTATAACCCCAAACCCTATACAACATCTAGTATAACCAATATCCCCTCCAACTTATAACCTTTAGCAATATCATCCCTAACCCCATAACACATACCTATTATAACCATCATCACCCCTAACCTCTAAACCCTTATAAACACACATAACTAGTAATGCATACTTAAATCACCTAACCCCTAACCCCTGTAACACCTAACCATTGTAAAACCTAATCCATATAACTCTTAAGTACTATCATATAACTCATAATATCATATCCCCTAACTCATAAAACCAACACTAATAATCGCTCACACCTAACCCTTAATGCCAATAGACCATAAAGCTTTTAACTCTTACCCATATAATTCCTAAACCTTATAATCATTAACTCATATTATCATTAATTCTTAGAACATATATAACATATATATAACCCCCACTCTCTATAACATTGTACCACTAACCCATATCAACCCATAATATAACCTTAAATATCTAAAAACCTAAACCCCTATGACCATTAATCCATAACACCAAACACCTATAATTTTCACTCTAATCCTTAATTGATAACACCTATAACCCCTAACATCTATTACATGTGTAATTTTCACCCATTTGGATATGACCCTTAACCTCTATAACTCTTATTCCATAACAGTACAACCCATAACCACTATAGTCCCTCAAAACTAACCGCTAATCTCTAATCCATTTAATTTTTATCACCCCAACCATTATGACTCTTAATTTAAGAAAAGAAACATTATGATCCCTAGTGATTATAATGTGTAACCCTTATCATCACTTAAACACCATAACCCTTTTAATTTTCAACACTTATAACCCTTTAACACTTATCACCCCTAAAATATATAAGTCATTGCACCAATAAATATTAACTATTATATCCCAACTTAAACCTTATAACTTAACCACTATCCTCTATAACTTAACCACTTGTATCCTCTATAACTTAACCCTTATAACCCCTTACCTCCAACATGCATCAGTGGTAATTCTTAACTCATATAACACACTACATTTTTACTCTTATAACACATATTTGTTGAACTCTTTAAGTTATCACCTCTAACCCTAGAACGATTATAACCATTATAACCCTCTAACCCTATAACCATTATAGCCTTCAAACCTTATTACCCCTAACAATAATCCCTTCCAAACCATAAATACTATCTCTTATAGACCCTAATCCTTCTAAAGTATATAACTTAACACTTATAACCTTAATCGTCAACACATAACCCTTAACCCCTGTAACTAGTACCAATATAACCTATTTCTCATAACCCCTTATAACCCCCAACCCTTATAACATTGAATCCATATAAATACAAACCCTAAAAAAATAACCCCTTCAACCTATAACTTCTATCCCTAACACTTCACCCATATAACCCCATTAGACGCATATCACCTAATTCTTAATAGTGATAACACGTATAAGTATTAACACTTATATTATGCAAACTTCCTTCAACTAATATCACCATAACCCATGCAACTCATAAATCTTTAACCTCTATTGTTTATAATCCTTATAACCCATAACACCTCATCTTTATCATTAATTTAACTTGTAAATATTATAACCCCTTACTCCAAAATCCCTTTAACCTCTATATCCTAAAACCCCTAAAGCATATAACCTTTATAAGCATGTAACCTCTAATCACTTAAACCCATATTTTATTCAACCTCAATAACTCATTGCCTCTTATCACTACTTTATGTGCCATATAGATACTTTAAGATACTTTATGTGCCATATAGATACATCACACACTCAATCCCCAACGAATTTTAGAAGGAACACATTCATATAATGCCTAAACCCGAACCTACATATAATTTATATAATTTATATTAATTATATTTATATTTATAATTTATATAGAATTTATATATTTATATTATATTTTGTTATAATTACTATAATATATATTGTATTGTTTAATATGAAATACAAAAATATAACAAAACTTAGAACAAAACCAAACCTGGTAGCCTACAATGCGACCGTAAGAGGAGAGTGTGACCGTAAGAGGAGAGATTCAGATACCCACGGTGTGAAAGAGGAGACCCACAGTGCTAAAGAGGAGACACAATGCGAAAGAGGAGACCCACAGTGCGAAAGAGGCGAGTGTCGACAGAGCCCGATACCCTAGCTAGTCGACCACAATGTGAGCATAAGAGGACAGATTTGGATACCCTAGCTAGTCGGTTATAGTGCGACCGTAAGAGGAGAGGGCCGGATACCCATAGTGCGAGAAAAAGAGGAGACCCACAGTGCGAGCAAAAGAGGAGACCCACAGTGTGAGAAATGCGGCCAAAATCGGTAATTTTTCCTTAACAAGTGGTGTACACTTGGAAATACACAAATACACATTCTCTGTTATGCAAAAAAATTTAGAAATTTTTGTTTAAATAATAGGACCTATAATGAAACATTGGATGTCACCTTCAACCCAATGCAAGTTGCCTCCAATGATCCAGTTTGGGTTAAATTCCAATTTTCACCTCTAGAATTGTGTGAAGAAGATTTGTAAGCCAATATGAGAGAAACTCGTCAAGTGTATCAAGGTTTCATCATAGCCCGGGAAGGAATTATAATCATTGGAATAGTGCTAGCAAATAAACCCCATTCGAACATTAATATGCATCTTCTGTAATCCAGTAATAAAGGATAGCATAATTCCTTAGAAAAGAATCTTGGTATAAGGCATGGACCAAATTAATCAACAATAAAGCTCAACATGAACCTAGAATGGAAACACAATACCTAAGGATCTAATTTGACATATATAAAGAAGGTTAAATGAAAAATAACACCTAAACGATGAGGCCATCCTATAAAAAGGGTATTTTAATAAAGATTTACTTATATAGATATACCCAATATTTGGTGCACTTTTAAATATTATTCATATGTGACTTCTAAAAATTTGTGACATGTTCATCTAAGAATGAGGATTCTTATCCAACTTTCAATGTCTCTCTTACTATAAAATTATCGCTCTAAATTGATAATTCAAACCATACTATGAAAAAGAAGAGAACATATTCTCATTAGATGACAAGACATAGTCCCTTCAAGATGAAATATTCAATTTGATTCCCCACTCCTAGGTTCAAATCCCTCAAAGGCATGTTTAGCTACTTGTTGATTGTCTTTCCCATGAGAGAAAACTACATCAAATGGTTGGGCCAAGTGAAATTCCTTAGCAACGTCTTTATCAAAATAGATAACCCCCACTTGCAACTTCTTATAAGAAGGGTTTTTCCTTGAGTGTTGTATGCCAGCTATGCTTCATTGTAATTCTCCTAGATTGGAGAAAAGCATGCTTGTCCCACTGTCATAAGAGGACACATCTATTGTAGATATTTACTAAGGTATTCCCTTTTAGTATACCCTTATATTTGATTGCTATTGATATGGTAATTCCCTTTTAGATATGGTAATGTTGGTGGAGCTATAGATTAGTAAGCCAAATGGAACAACAATCATCATCGAGTGGCATTGATCCTGGGGGATTTATCCTTCTTGGAGGTTTGTTCATGGTCATATCCTATCACCTCACTAGATGGGTTTAGTAGTATGTTTACTACGACTATCCTTGTAGTGACAAAGTAGGTGTGTTTATACACTAACCCTTTTAACAATTGAAATGAAGATTGTCTTTCAAAGATAGATGATTGACCACTAACAACTCTTTATGCATGGATATTGTATAGATATAGATTTATAGAAACTCCTTTTGGATAATATCAACTTAGAGGTTTTCAAATGTTCATCGCAATAGGTGCTAGACTTTCAACATGAACCTTTTATGCATAGAAACAATCATGAATGTGATCATTAATATGATAGAATTAGGGAAAGAAAGAAGACAGTAATAAGACATAGATTATCAACAAGGTAGAAAGAAGTAGACTCTAGCTACTAGAATCAATTGGATAGAAAAATAGATCTTTCAAAAACGCCCAAACCATGTAAATGAAAGTGTTTTACTGGATGTGAGGGGAATAGGATCAATATTAAATTCAAAGCACTCAAAATGAAATTTTAAAGGAAGATCTAGATTTGGTATTATTACAAGAAACAAACATGTTTAAGACAAAACTTCAAAAAATATATCCTTCCTCCTTCCACTCCTCCTTCACCCATGGAATCTACCCTTCTTTCTCTTTTTCATCCAAGATCCCTTAGGATGGAATTCCTATCCTTATTCGTAGGTAACTCCATCCTACTAATTGTCCATTTGATGTTTCTTTCTAGGTCAATGTGTTTTAAAGGACATGATTGATAGTTTCGAGATGGTTGCCTTAGGATATTGTGATGAATTTGGTCATATGTGCATAGTGGGAAATAATCTGTCCTCAAAGAAAAAGGAGTGTGTTTCTATGGTAGCCAATGTCAATGACACCAACATGCTATGGCATCAATGTGTAAATCCCACCAAATATGGATATTTGTGACACATGAATTGACTACATATCGTTGATGCAGGCATTAATCTCTTAGGGAACAAAATAAACCACATAAGTTGTAAGATGGGCCTTGAAATCCTACTATATAGTGGTCCATCAGAATCACTAGGGATTATTTCCCTTAGATCATCTCAGTGGACAATAAGCCTTAGGGATGAACTGAAATGTCAATTATAGCAGCAAACAGTGGCCAATAATTCATCTCACTTCAATCCAACACACTAGGCAACCCAAGAGAATAGATACAAAACGTATGCCAACAAGCTCCAACCCTTAGGGCACATTTTTCCAAGCATAAACTAGATCTGAAATCACTTTACTTACAACAGATATACAACAGAAAAATTGCTCTCTTATATTCCAATTATATGTTAAATCGCTAAACAATTTCAGTCCTATGTTATATCAAATCAACATGAACAACAAGTGCTGGAAATTATTAAATCAAGAAGAAAATAAAAGCTGAAATTAAAATATACAATTACACATATTTTGGACTGCTAGAAACTTCATATATATATATATATATATATATATAAAAGAATGAAGTACATGTAAATACATCTTATCACAATATAGTACAACTCTTCAAGCTCTCCAAAACACTAGCTAGGGAAAACCAAGAAAAACCTAGCCACCAACTCCTCCTAGCTAGGAATCACTCATAACCAAAGCTAGGAATCACTCCTAACCAAAGTTGATCACTCCACCAAGAATCCTCAACAAGCTAGCATCATCATCAGAAATTCCTCCTTGGCTCAAGAAAAATGTCTCCTTCTCTACTCCTCAACAAGCATAACAAGTAGCACTAGGGTTTCCAAAACCCTAGTCTTCTTCTCTCACAAGAGCTACAAGATACAATGTTATCTTTATCCCTCGAGGGTTTATAACAAACCATTTCTTATTTTCCTCCTTAGGGAGAAACCCTAAACCTAGAATATCCCTTGAACTTCTCCAAGGACCCTATCTCTCCAAGACAAAGAGATAAACTACAATAAAGAATAGTACAAGGATAGAGAGAGAGAGAGAGGTGTGATCCAATCCTCACATCTCTAATACAAGATGATCATGAATGAATGATGGAAGGATTCTCTCCTTCCTCTATTTATATGAGAGGTAAAGGTGGCCAACATTTTCGAGTGGGCCTAGTACACTAGAAGAAACCTACTCTACAAATAGGTCCACACATGTGAAACAATTCACTCCAAAAGGACACATGTCAAGCTCCAAGGCGATGTCATTAACAAGCAAGGTTCCATGGCATGAGCACTCCCAAACGCTCCTCCTAGGGCCCCAAGGCATGAACACTCCACAACGCTCCACCAAGGGCTCCAAGGCTCCAATGCATCTCCTAAGTCATATGCATCTTTTGGGTCCACCTTACCTACATAATCACTTCCTCGACACAACTTAGCATAAGTCAAGTAAAATCCTCCAGTATGAAGAGTGTTACCAAGTTGTCTAAAGGTCTCCAATGATCCAAGGAAGAAAGCTACATATGCATTCATACAATGTCTAGAAATCCAAGAGCAAGCGCACTCCACATGTGCATGTCCATCATGGAACAACTAGGGGTCATCCATACGCCATTCACCCCACATCCTCTTAATAAAAATCCTCAACGGACTGCGGGGCAAGAACCCAACTTATGGATTTATCGCTAATTTTATTTAGTATAAATAATCTACCAACAAAATCCCTCTACATTGGATTGAAAGGCATCTTATGAGAGAATAATACATAGACGAGATATACAATAAGGGACCAGTTGTATATGAGAGGTAAAGGAAGCCAACAATGCAACATGCAACAAGGCAACTTTATGCAACTTGTTCAACTATCGTCGATACTTTCCCCGAGACGAGATATACAAAATTGCTATAGATCAACATATAGAACTGTGAACTCAAGTTTTCTAATTCAGTGTCATCAAAACATAATACATAGAGAATATGATAGATGGGAATACCAATGACAAATAAAAAATAGGGTAGAAGGATCTCATAGTTCGTCTTCCTGTGTCTCATAATCAAAATCATAAATATCACCACCATTGTCACTAAAATTTCCATGGTGCTCTCCTCCTTCCTCCTCCAATAAATCTAGTCAAATTGTTGCATCTATAGGTGTTGTAGATGACCACTCATGAGGATCACTGCCATCAAAATTGATTGGCTCGAGGACCAATGCATTAAGATCCAAGTATTGAGAGTTTGAAAATAATTGGACATTAGCCATTGGCCAACTTCAGCACACACGTGACTTGAGTGTTGGACACATGCCCTACTCATGACATGTGTCCCATGATTGTATGACACTCAAGTCTCGAGTGTCCATGTGTTTGATGGACCCAAGGACATGAGATACATGGCATAAAAGGAGAGTGTCCTATTTCAGAGTTGAAAATGAAGTTTTCAAAATTCCAATGGTGTCTTCCCCAGTTTCTTTTCCATTTGATAGGGCATTAAATTAGGTTTGGTCTCTTTTGGTTTTGTTGGTTTGACACTCCTCTTGCCAACACACCTTGCCTTTGGGCGCTCCTCTTGCGAACTTTATGCAACTTTATGCAACCTGCAACTTTTTGCAACATGCAACTTATGCAACTATATAAAAGTTTATGCAACTATAGAACTTATGCAACTTATACAACTTATGCAACTATGCAACTTATGCAACTACACAACTTTATGCAACATGTAACTATGAAACTTATGCAACTTTATGTAACTATGAAACTTATGCAACTTTATGTAACGATGCAACTTATGCAACTTTATGCAACTATTCAACTTATGGAACTTTATGCAACAATGCAACTTATGCAACTTTATGCAACATGCAACTATATGCAAGTTTATGCAGCTATGGAACTTATGCAACTATGCAACATATGCAACTACACAACTTTATGCAACATGCAACTATGCAACTTTATGCAACTTTATGCAACTATGCAACTTATGCAAATTATGCAACTTTATGCAACTATGCAACTATGCAACTTTATGCAACAATGCAACTTATGCAATTTTATGAAACATGAAACTTATGAAACTTTATGCAACATGAAAATTATGCAACTTATACAACTTTATGGAACTTATGAAACTTTATGCAACTTTATGCAACATGAAACTTATGCAACTATGCAAGTTTATGCAACTATGGAACTTATGCAACTTATGCAACTATGCAACTTATGCAACTATGCAACTTATGCAACTTTGTGCAACTACACAACTTTATGCAACTCTAAGCAACTATGCAACTTATGCAACTTTATGCAGCATGCAACTTATGCAACATGCAACTTTATTCAATTCCAAAAGAGGATATCTGAATGACCTCCTTCTACTAGGACCAATTGGTTCCTGGCATGGAAACAATTTTCTTATGTTGCACATGCTTACCAACACTCTATCCATGCAACAACTTCACTTGGAGGACCTCCTTAGTGTGCAATCATAGCACCTTGTTTCACCCAAAATAGTTGAAAAATCCATCAACCTATCTACATCAATTCCCAAGCCTAATGTTGGGACTTTAATGCCTCTTTCTATCCTAACGAATTTAATACACCTCTAATGTTGGGACTTTAATGCCACTCTATAAAAGAGAAGACTCACACCCCAAAGAATACCAAAATAATAATAATAGGATGCCAAGTATGATATGAATCAAGTAAACAAGGACCCCAAAAAGTTTGTTACATACAACAGAATCAAGTATATTCTCCAAGCAAAACATGGGTTCCCTAAATATTTGCTCGCTAACTTATCTTCTCATTTTTTCGAGTGTTGGTACCACAAAATTATATTCGCACGATAACTTATCTTCTTGTTTTAATGAGTGTAGGTACCACCAAATAGGTATCTATCGAATCTATATTCCTCGAGTGATGATCAAGATATACTAAGAGAGGTTGAAAGTGAGACGTGTTGTACTAGATCTACCAGTTCTAGATCAACTAGATTTGAAAAGGTAAGGAAAATATTTCGTATACGCATGCATTTTTTTATTTCCAACAAAGCGTCATGTAATTATGATGTTGAGAGCATAGGTGACATTGAGTTTCCATTGAGGTATAGACATCTAGTGCAACGATGGGCACCTAAGGAGCTACTTGAAGTGGACATAGATTTCTTCATTAGTGGGAGGATGTATCGCATTGCTCCTTTGTTATTACATGGATTGGGGTTATTTTCCATGGATGGCATAAAGTTCGGTTATGGCACTGTAACTGAATTGATGGAGTATGTCAGACCATTATACAAATACAATCACTGGTTGATGTTGGTCCGATATACGCGAAGTATACGAAGATACAAAGTTGCCGCAAATTATATACAACTAGTAGATAACAATCAAAATAAAGGGACAATTATGTATATTGATGGAAGGCCAAAAGCTTCTGGAAACATTGTGGGATTTATAAATAGTGCATGACGAGTGGAAACAACTAAGAAACCGAAATGCATATTTGATGGACGCAAAGGAAATCATATATTTGTATGTGCCACAAAGACAATAGTTCCAGGTGAAGAGTTGTTGATCGATTACAACTTAAATCGAATAGATGGATGGGGTGTGGCTATGGGGGTAAATATCTTACATACCATTCAAATCAACCTTTGATCAATCATTGTTATAATTTATCGGCTGCGATATTTCAATTTTTTACTGCATATATTTCATTTCCATTATTTTATTTTTTCTGATGTGCATATTATTTCATTTTTTTTTAATGTACAATTACTTTCCTTAACTCTTTTTATTAATTTATTGTATAAACATTTTGTCAGGGGAGTGGTATGTGAATTCTACCGATACATCATCCGGGGGCCAGCCATGGAAATGCACCCATTGTGCCTTAACAGGAAAATGTTAAATACAGTAAAAAAAAAAAAAAAAAAAAAAAAAAAAAAATATGATTTTTTTTATTTATTTATTTATTTGTTATTTTTTTTTTTTATTTTTTCGATATTGCGATATTTCATTTTTTTAATGTTACAGAATTGGATTCACTAACTTTTGTTGATTGATTTATTGTGTCGAAAGCTTTTGTCCGGAGTGATAAATGAATATCACTTGCTACATCTATCTAGAATTGTGTGGAAATGCACTCGTTGTGCCCCTCAACATGCATAAATGTTAAATATAGTAACAAATTAACAGTTACAACAACTAAGTTTATGAAATTTCATTATTTATTTTCCTGATATTACTGCAATATTTCATTTTTTTTAATGTTACGAATTGAATTTCATAACTTTTGTTGATTGATTTATTGTATCAGCTTTTCTATGCAGGGTGACCATGGAAAATCACCGCTACATCTATCCAGGATGACCACCATGGGAAATGCACCTGTTGTGCCTCGATAGGTAAATGTTAAATATAGTAACAAATTATTATACAACAACTAAATTTCTGAATTTCATTATTTATTTTCTGATATTCCTTCAGTTTTTTCATTTTAATATTCTGAGGTAAGATTTCCTGCTTTTGTTGATTGATTATTGTATCAATTTCTGTCCGGTGACCGTGGAAAATCACCTTCTACATCACATCGGGGTGACCGTGGAAATGCACTCGTTGTGCCTCGGTAGGTAAATGTTAAATGTAATAACAACATTACTGCAACAACTAAGTTTAAATTTCATTATTTGTTTTTTCGATATTCTTTGCAATATTTCATTTTTTTATTGCATAATTTCGCATTTTGTTGAGATTGATTTATTGTGTCAACTTTGTCCAGGGTAGTGGAAAATCACTTGGTACATCACATTCAAGGTGACCATGGAAGGCACTTGTTATTGCCTCAACTGAGGAATTAAATGTTAAATAAGTAATAACTTATGACTACAATACCTAAATTTCTCAAATGTTAAAGGTCATCTCATTAATTTTATTCATCAATGTATTTGTGGCATGGTCAACATGGGAAGGCACCCACTAAGGATCTTGATGAGGATGAAATATTTTATTCAACGACCCAATGAACAATTCTTCCTTGAAGGCCTTGAAGAAGGGAAAACATAGGACCTCTAAGGTTTTGATTAGAAAAGGACCCCTGACATAGGAGGACGGGGAAAGAATTGCAGAGCTACAAAGTCTAATAACTAATTTTGGGGTAAGTTGCATCTTCCCATATTTTTATGCTTCTATGACAATTTCATATACATTTTTTTGTTTTATTTTCTATATGATCTGATAAAATAAAGTTTTCAGTTTGTAGGAATTTTTAAAATATACATTACTTGGGAACTGTCTAGATCCACACTTGGCTATAGGTAGTAGCGATGGTCCAATGCAACAAAAAAGTCGACATAGCAAATCACAAGTGAGGATTTTGGCCTCCACAGGGAGTTCCCTCAGATCCATTTATGAGAACAATGATATTGACCGGCATGACACGTCGGATCATGATGAAATTTTGGAGCTTGGGACTCCATGACTCCGGAGGAGCGTAGTGTAGATGGAGAGGAAGCTATTTTGCATGAAGCAAAATGAATTAAAGCATCAAATCGCTAGATCTAAGCTACGGTGGATGATGCATGTGTTAGATCAAGATTGAGAGATTGCTTAAGGTATTTGTTAATTCGTTAGTTCATTTATCATGAAATTAGAGAATGGACATTTGAGATTATTAAAATTAATGGATAACCGTTTTTTAGAGGAAACAATGCTTTTCATAGAAAATTGAATGAAAAATTCTTGGAGTTATTTGGCCCCACCATTCACACATGGTGGAATGACCTAGATAGAAAAAATAAAGATGAATTGATAGACCACATGTAGTAGGTGTTAAAACTTGTCACGTTCCAGCAAGAAAGTAGTTTAAAAGTTAGCGGTGAAGGAATTTAAAATATACCAGGGTTCAATATAGGGAGAAATTGTTGTTAGACCTCAATCATGAGTGCCCTCCCATGGTTTTGGAGAAAGAGTGGGAAGGCCCTAATAGAGGATGCAAAGGAGAACTTGTTTAAAAATAAGGAAGACATCCACCAGTGGTCGAGAAAGGTACAACACATGTCATGTATTAGTGAAATATTTTTCATTTTATGTTTTTATTTCTTGTTTAAGTAACAATTCTCATATCTAATGTTTTTCAAAAATTCATATATAGGCTACCTAGCACCTCCAAAGAAACCAAGGCTAGAATGGGAAAGAAAAGGAAGCAGGCCGACATAAACTAGGCCAAGGTGGCTATGGAAACTAAAGCTTGAATCATAACAATTAAATGATTAATTGTGGTTATAATTTATTCTTGATGTAGAACAAATATCTATTTTTGTTATTGGTAATTTTAAAGTAGTGTTATGCATTACTTGGTTAAATATGTTGACATTGTTTCAGCCGAGGGAGGACCCTAAGATTGGTTTTCAAACTAGGTTTTAAAAGTGTGATTGAATATAAAAAAAGATTGGGGCAGATGCCAATCTCCCCAGTTATGCAAATGTAGGTAAATAAAATGATTAAGGAAACCACAATAGCATGCTTGTAAAAGTCTATTCTTATTTTATTATATCACCCTTAACTAAGTATTTATGTTTTGTTTTCAAGCAGTACTGTGAAGCTTGATGAATCTAGCGATATTCAGCAAACACCATGTCATACAAGAATTATGGACATGTCCAATGATAATTAATGAGCTGAGTACCCATTCAGTATATGTTTGCTTCAGAATTAGAAATATTTCTTGTGATTGTAGATATTTATTTCTGAGTTACATATATATTATCTTCTTAAAATTTAAGAGCATGTAGCTCGGGAGGGTGAATATGAGAGGGAGACAAGTGGACAAGAGAATTAGCACTTTTCCAAGTATCACATTTCACAAACAAGTAAAGAGTAATATTGTAATGTTAATGAAAATAATGAATTAGTTATTTCAATTATATTTCACCATATCAATAAGATCATTTTCGTTGTTCCAGTTAACATCCTTGAACAGATGCCAACAAACCCTTCTCAGCGACATACCAGAAGTATGGTACATGAGGGCATGGAAACACAAACAATAGAAGGAAAGAGGCACAAGAAATACAATGTTAAAGGATGATTATGATACACCAATCATCAATTTTATGAATGCAAAAAAAAAATCCACGGAAAAATAGATGTATAATAAATTCATGGCTTGTATTTGGATGTTTATCGATGTTTCTAGTATGAAACATTGTTTATATATATTACAAATTTATTCTTCAATGTTTATATGTTCATATGTTTTGATAAATATTCTAGTTATGCATGAATGTCTATATGTTTTCTATATAAAACAAAATCATTTGTGGGTATGGGGAATTGAGCTGATGTGAGGGGAGGAGGGCATATGAGCTTCCACCTTCATGTGGTGGCCATGTTCAATGGAATAATAACCCTATTCTTGAAACAAAGAGAAGCTCATTAAGGTATCGACCCTTAGAAGTTTTTTCTAAGAGTACTACATAACTAAATGCTTGTTTATTTGCTTATATATTATTTACTCATGCAAAGAATTTGTCTTTATGAGGATTCATGTGGGTCTTGGTGATGGAAATGCATCTAATGGAAAACTCTTATAGTTGTATGTGGGCTAATGGATCTGGTGAAGACAACTCTTATCGAGTTGTATGGGCTAATGGATCCGGTGAAAGGACAATGATAAGGTAAGGGTTTTGACGTGTTTTTTAAAGTAGGCTTTATACTAGTAAAAGTTCACAATCCTCTAGAAAGGATAGAATTGCATTTTTTGTAGACAAGCATCAGTTTTTTTAACAAACTATGAATCATAGACTGTGGGAAAAACCTTTTTTTTGTATTCTTACATTGACCAATACAACTATAAAAAAAAAATAGTACTAAATCTTAACCACACACACATATATGAACCCTAAGTAAACAAATGAGAGAAGAGAAAGGGAGAATATGTATTGATAGGAGTGAATGAAGGTAATAATATGAATAATGGAGTGGGGAGTGCACTCTATCCTAGTTGAATGATCCTTGCATCCAACATGTCTTGTGCCATACTTTCAATCTCTCTCATTTGATCATAAGGGTACCTATAGGGCCTTATGTTGACAAAGATACTTCATGGTGTAATTTTAATGGAATGTTCAGAGATCTCATGAAAAAGAAAACCTTGTGGGAATTTCCTGAAACCCCATGTCATGGTTATTGAAGTTATGTTTATCTCTAAAGGAACATTTACTACTTTAAGTGTGACTTATTCCTTGCTCCCGAAGTGGTCAGCGTCAGGCTGACCACAACCTATATTCGACAGTTAGGAACGTCCATGCAGGGTCCTCATATCTATGGCTCATGTCACTTCACAAGTTCAGTGTTCGGAGGTTTCACTCGCTTACCACCCCTTTTCTCCCAAAGTGGTCAACGTCGAACTGACCGCAACGTGGATACAATGGCCAAGAAGGATCCTGAAGCACCCCTAGATATATGGTTTGTGTTAATTTCTAGCTTCAACATTCGAGGGTTTTGGCATCATGAAAACATTGTTCTCCCGAAATAGGACTTCGTCGAAGTGTTGTACGCGAGTCCCTCCACTGGTTGATCGGACAGTTAAGAGGGGTTCTCAATGGACTTCCCATATCCATGGTTCATGTTAATTCACAACTCTAGATAGATATTCAGTCTGCCATAGTATTTTCACAAGTTATAGTTATATTTACAAGATGGGGGAAACATGAGTATTACAACCAGTTATGCACCTTGAGTTTCAAAGAAATTGAATGTTTTCAAATAGATTTGATTTTGTGAATCTATCTTGTTTCTAGGAAAACTTCTATGGTACTTGGTACATGGGAGGATTTCACCATGTTCTTCATTATGTGGGGACAATATGCAAATTCCCCCAGTATGCCTTGGAAAATTCCTCTACACAAGGTATGCCTATCATATTTCCCAATAATAGTTAGTAAATATTGCATTTTGGTGTTGTCTAAGCATTCTAAGTGTCCCGTGGTATGCTCTCGAAAAAACATTTAAGTGGCACAATGAAAGATCCTTGGATATCATTTATTGGTTTTTGAAATTATGAAAACCATTATCACATGAACAACATGCAAGTATTTGTGTTGGGCATTAAATAGTTTTAAATTAGTAGAAAAACTCACATATTTTCAAGAAAATGTACTTTAATACTCTAAAATATATAGATAGAATTGTATTGATGAACTAAAAAGCTTGGAAATATTGTTACAAATCAATGTTAGGAAAATGTGTCATATTGTAATGTTTATATGGAAAGGATTATGAGAGTTCAGTGTAATGTCCATATGTGTGTGCAAGGTATACTCTTGAATATATGCCTACTAATTGAACATATTGGATGATGCATTGCATCCATCTTCCATATCTCTTATATCCATATCAGTTCTAGGTTGGAGAGTGGCAATGATGATGATTTGTTTTTCATAGTCTAAAAAAAGAAGAAGTATTAGGATTATTGGTCCTTAAAAAATGGAGAAATCATAATTTCTCCTCATATAGTGTTTATAATGTTCTCTTATAACTTTTACATTAGAGAGCACATCAATTGAATCATTATCTTGTTCATCAATTGACTTTGGGGTGTGATGAAATGACTTTGATATTGAAGCAACAAATTTTGTTCTAGAATCTTATAATTCAATGAGTTGATCCATGGATTTCATCTAGGAATAGAAAATTGAATTGACAATGGACATTTTATTTAAAAGCCTCCCAAAATACATATGAGAGTGGCACATAGACAAAGGGTTCAAAGTGTTCGAGGATCAAAATAAATTGAAAGAGAGGATTTAGGTTCCTCCCAAAATTGTTGAGGGTGTGACACATGTCCACCTCATGTCATTGTTCAAGATTCAAATAAAAAAAATTAAATTAAACTTTCAATGCATTCCAAAATCCTTATAGAATTGACACTTGTTGATTGTTTCTCTTACTCTAGTGCTTGGAAAGGAAGAAGTTTTTAATCAATTTTGGCCCCCAAAATTAATAGCGCCTGGCCACTTAGATTCCACTATTATGTACCAAATATATAATTCTTCCAAGACTCCAAGCATTGTAACCATATATTCTTGATTCAACATCTCATATGTAAAGACGGTGCAAGATAGAGCTACTAATTCAGTGTCTTGTATCGTGGGTTTCACTTTAAGTTCGTCTAAAGCATTCCAATGATATGCCCATGAGCATTTTGAATTTTATTTTTAGAAACATGATGTAGCCATCAATGTTATTTGTTCTTGGAAATTAGACATGCCACCTTGACTGTTTATAAATGATTTTGTTCTACCATTGTATGTTGAATTCATGGTTACTATTATTGTTATGGTTTTCTTGAGTTATTGGCATGACATGTTCAACTTATTTCCTTGATTGTTGTTTTGGCCCTTCGTGAATATGTTTATCCTCCTACCAACTAATTTTTATTTTATTTTTTTATGTATCTAGACTTTCCTCATTGGGTTTTAGTTTAAGTTCGTCTAAATCATTCCAAGGATATGCCCATGAGCATTTTGAATTTTATTTTTAGAAACATGATGTAGCCATCAATGNCCCTTCGTGAATATGTTTATCCTCCTACCAACTAATTTTGATTTTATTTTTTTATGTATCTAGACTTTCCTCATTGGGTTTTAGTTTAAGTTCGTCTAAATCATTCCAAGGATATGCCCATGAGCATTTTGAATTTTATTTTTAGAAACATGATGTAGCCATCAATGTTATTTGTTCTTGGCAATTAGACATGCCACCTTGACTGTTTATAAATGATTTTGTTCTACCATTGTATGTTGAATTCACGGTTACTATTATTGTTATGGTTTTCTTGAGTTATTGGCATGACATGTTCAACTTCTTTCCTTGATTGTTGTTTTGGCCCTTCGTGAATATGTTTATCCTCCTACCAACTAATTTTAATTTTATTTTTTTATGTATCTAGACTTTCCTCATTGGGTTTCAGTTTAAGTTCGTCTAAATCATTCCAAGGATATGCCCATGAGCATTTTGAATTTTATTTTTAGAAACATGATGCAACCATCAATGCTATTTGTTCTTGGCAATTAGACATGCCACATTGACTGTTTATAAATGATTTTGTTCTACCGTTGTATGTTGAATTCAAGGTTACTATTATTGTTATGGTTTTCTTGAGTTATTGGCATGAAATGTTCAACTTCTTTCCTTGATTGTTGCTTTGGCCCTTCGTGAATATGCTTATCCTCCTACCAACTAATTTTTTATTTTTATTTTATTTTTATTTTTATTTTTTTATTATGTATCTAGACTTTCCTCATAGATATAGGCTTTGAACCCAAAACATGTCCTTTTGTCTAAGATGATATTATAAAGATCATATATTCATGAATCATCTTCCTCGAAGCCATAGGATCTTAGAATATTTTTTATATTTTTAATTGCCTTTGAGGTATCAATTACATAAAATACAAATTTGAAAGGTAGTGGGAAATAAATCTTATGATGCTTGGGATGAAAGTGCAATTCATATTATGTTGAACATTTATCTAACATATCTAAGGAAAATATCCTCGGGGTTAGAAATAACTGTAATCTATAGGGTTTTAATTCTATGCCATAAAATAATAGCCATATAATCTTTGGATCGAAACCAATAACCCACTTCCAAATCCTCATTCAATTTTAAATCTCCCTACATTTGATAAGCATTATAGAGGAATATCCACCATCCATAAGGAAAAAACCCCTATACATGAATTTATTAATATAGTGTTTGAACCCTTCATTTTGAGCTTGTGATCTTACTAAAAGAGCATATATCATCAAAATTTTGTTCTCACATAGTGTATTAACTTTATTCAATCCGATATGTTGAATAATTTTATCTTCATAAAATAGGACTAAATATGTACACCAAGTGCGCTTGATATCTAACCATTTGTTCCTTAACAAAGACAAACAATTATTCATAGATGATTTGAATAAGACATTATACTAGTTAGATATGTTGGGAACTAGGATTCATGTTATGAAAAATATTTTCTTGGTATTAGATATTTATGGAAATAGAGTTCTTAAGAAAGTATTTCATTTTCTTAATAGATTTCCCTATGACTTGAAAAATTATTCTATATTTCAATGTAATGTACATATTTATGTGCAAGGTCTACTCTTGAATATGTGTGTGCTAATAGAATAGAATGTATGATGCATTCCATCCATCTTGGACCCCTATACATTCGACTCATAGCCAATGTAAATAATATTATACAATATTATAGCTATTGGATGGGACTCTTGTGGAAAATTTCTTTGGTCCTACTCGTCGACCTACATAAATTGTTGATGCAATTTTTCTCTTCAGTGACTATCCCATGAAAGGAGGAAATATTCAAAATATCCCTTTTGTTTTCTCTTCTTGTTTCAGTGTAGATGTACTTGTAGTAAATGGAATTGTAGTATAATTATTATGAAAACTGATGGATTGGGCTTAGGTGTCACAGCATGCTAAAAAATCTTAACATAAGCCATTGTCACATTCCCTGTGAAATTAAAACACAAGCATTGAAGCATCTCATGACACCTTAGGGATTTATTCTTAAATTCCAACAATTCATATTTTAAGTTGATACTTGTAAATGGAATAAATGTAGATGGAATTTCTAAAATTCGTGACTTGGAGCCAAAGCATAAGATGCAAGAGACTCATCTGGACTAGTGACTAAAGGTTCAATAGAAATTGGAGCGTTGTCTCCTAGTGGCATAGAAAAATATGGAACGAAATGGGTGATGCATTGCATCCATATTTGACCCATATACCTTCAACTTGCATCTAAGTTTACAATATTTTAGCTACTAGATGGGACTCTTGTGGAAACTTTGTTTGTTCCTACCCATCGACATACATATCTTCTTTATGCAATTTCCCCATTGTGAGGAGGTTGGATATCATATATTTTATTCGAAGTCAAGATGAGATACAATGTCCAAGCAGGGGAAAACTTTCAATTTTTTTAAAAAAAACCTATAGAATGTGTGGCAATAGCGATGATAAGATTGTCGCAAGTATGGCATATACGTCGCAAGTTATTGATGGATGTTTTTCTTTGCCATGCTTGTGTGCCACTATTTTGAAGATATTTCATCTCTACTTGCCACACTTTAACCATCACAAGTATGGCATCTGCGTTGCAAGCTATTGATAGATATTTTTCTTTTCCACGCTTGTGCATCGCTATTGCGATGATCTTTTGTCGCTACTTGTTGTTGATACTGAGAGGGGGGTGAATCAGTATCAAATACAATTTGAAAAAAATTTCAACTTATAATTAAACCATTCAATTATATCCAATGATCAATGAACAATATTATAAGAGTTACACCAATACACCACAATACACCATGCACAATATATGAGAAATAATCAATAGTTATTGTTCAAGGGAAGTAATGACTTCCAAAGGTAGCT
>SNQJ01S0065833.1:42028-53562 GCA_010110895.2 Picea sitchensis | reverse complement strand
CGAACTTGTACAAAATTCCCCGTACTCAATATTTAACAACAGATTTTGAAACTCACACACAAGAAACTAAAGCCCGTACTATTTCCAATGAAATTGGTCTCACTTCATTTGGATTCTATATGAATAAGTTATTACTAATTTACCTGGAACACTTGTTTATGACTAGCTTCAGGACTAGTCAAAAAACCGTATCTTCCACAGAGTGTATCTCCAAAATTGTAGAAAATAAAGAGCTCAAATTGTTACCACAGATACCTAGATATGTCTTCTCAATACCATATCAATTTCACCATATGAATCGTTCTAGAAATTTTTTTATAGCAAAAATGGTATGATGACCTGTAAATAACATACCTTAGAACACATCACCAAAAGACTTCATCCTCCCTTGAAATCCATCCTTCTTTACTTCAGATTTCCTCTGAAATTTGACTTGTGTTTATAAAATGAATGTATAATGATATGTATTTATACCCTTTATGTCACTTCCTTTTAACATTAGGGCCGACCTGACACTTTCTTATTTTGTAATTCTTTTCTTTAATTATCTTCAGGGTCGACTTGTACATCCTTCTTCAATTCACTTTGTCATCTTCAAAAATTAATTTCTCCTCAACCATGAGGATCCACGTGACGTGACACCTACCACCAGAAACAACATGATGTATATTATCCATCCATGGGTTTTTTGTATGCATGTTCACTATCCTTCATGTCCAAATACCTTCATCAATCTTGTGGTCCAAAACCAATGACTAGGGTTGACATCAATGACAACAACCAATCTTCCAACAATCTCCCCCTTTTCCATTGATGGAAACACTCATGCTCCCCCTATCATCATGATCCCAATTTCTCTCCCCCTTTGACATCAATGGCAAAGGGTAGGGTTTCTCCCCCTGAGTTTAATGACAAAAGGCAACTCTCTTCTTTGGGGTTGCTCCCCCTGAACATGTGGCACTCAATAATAGTTCATCCTTATTTTTGGTCTTTGGGACTTTTTCTTACTTGGAATCCTTTTGTGTGATTTCTATCTTCTCTCTCTTATTCATGTCTAGGATGTATATATTGTTCGGTCTTCTTGTTGCAGTTGCAACCAATCTTCCTGAGTTATTTTCTCTGATTTTACATTTTCGGGAGTCAAATGTAAGAGTGTATCCTTTATCACATATTTTTTTGACACTGATGAGATCATTCTTCATATTTCCAACCAATAGGACTTTTCCTGCTTTTACATTTTCACTTCCAATATTTACAGTTCCTTTTCC
Organism: Picea sitchensis; assembly: GCA_010110895.2. Taxonomy (NCBI): domain Eukaryota; kingdom Viridiplantae; phylum Streptophyta; class Pinopsida; order Pinales; family Pinaceae; genus Picea; species Picea sitchensis. Next base: position 52,294 of record SNQJ01S0065833.1, on the reverse strand, counting down.
AAGTATTTTGGTAGATGAGTCATTTCCAAATGCAACATTTCCACCCTTTTTCTTCAAGATGACAAATTTTCTTTGATCTTTGGTCATATGAGATGAGCACCCATTGTGTATGAACCATTCATCTTGTTCTTTGCATTCTTTAGCGACCAATGATATTCGACAATTTTCATTGTGTGGAATTTCTTTCCTTTTCCATGTTGTAGTTGGTATACAGAAATTTGGCATACGATTATCTTCCTTCATCTCTCTGCAATATCGTGCTCTGTGACCAAGATTATTTCTCTTGTAACATACAATATTTTGATCCATTAATGGGTCAAATGGATTATAATTTATGTTGACAGGTCTACGAACATTTCCATATCTACTATTTTCGCCATTCATGTAGCTTGCATAGTTATTCCTTTCATTGATTCTACAATGGATTGCCTTGTGTCCAAAATTACCATAAGTATAACAATGTCCAAGAAAGAAATTTTGATGTCTGGGAGTAAGTGATCTTCTTTGTGGTGTCATCCATCTGGGTGCACGATATATTCTTCTTTATTTTCCTTCATAATGATTGCTTTGATACCTGATGGGAGAGGATATTCTTGATGTCTCATTCCTTCTGAATTCTAGTCTTCTATCTTGTTTTTCAACTTGTTCTAGAGTGTCGGTTTCATCATTTTCATCTTCCCTCTCTTGTTTTGTTGTCTTCAAACTGTCATTGTATCCTAGTCCTGTCTTGTTGTTTGGAGATCTTTGATTGCTAAGGATTTGATCTAATTTTTCAGTTCTTTTTTCGAACTTCTTCAACTTTTCTATTGTCAATAGTAGCTCCACTTTTGTGTGATCCAATTCTTATTTCAATTTCTCATAATCTTCTAATTGTTCCTTCAAGCTATCAATGGTCTTTTCAATCTTGTAATTCTCTTATTCACAACTACTCAATTCACCTTTTAGTATTATTTTTGTGTTTCTAAGCTTGCTATTTTCAGTTTCAACATGCTTCAACTTTTCAAGATTCTCATCTTCTTGTTCACTCTTTGCATTGTCTTTGTATCCCCCAAAGGAATCAAGGTTGGTTTATTCATCTGAATCTTCTTTAGAAATGATTTCTTCTTATTTAGAATTCCTATGATCATCATCATGGGTTTCTCGGGTTATGAAGAGGACTTCTCCTCCATCATTATCTTCTTCATCACTCTCATCTGAGGAGATGTCATCATCCTTGGAGTGGAAGATCTTTTTATTGTTGAGACTTATATTTTTATAGTAGTAGTTTTCAACAATATGTCCTATTCTACCACAGTTAAAGCATTTGAGAGGAGACTTACCTTTGTATCTTCAACTTCCATGGAACCTTCTTATGAAATTTTTATTTCTTCATCAAGTTCGTTATCCCTATCTTTTGTCTTCTTTATGGATTTAGAAAGGATTCTTCATTGTTTGGCTCGTCACTTTACGTACATGTTCTCATTTCATATTCTATAAAGATACTTTTAATTGGAGTCATTGTCATTTTGGTTAAGTCCCTATTTTATTCAATGGTGGAGACCTTAGCATCATACTTGGAGAGAAGTGATCTCAACACTTTTCTTGAAGTATGATGCTAAGGATTCATCGATCTCTTCACCTAATCCTCGATAGAATTAACAAATTCATCAACTCTAAGAAAATAGGTTGCAATATCTTCCTTTTTCATTCATATTCATTTCAAATTATGTTGTTCTATATTAATTTGAAGCTTAGCGCTTAACTTTTGGATCACCTTCATAGATACTCTTGAGTTTGTCCCATACCTCCTTAACTTTTGGATCACCTTCATAGATACTCTTGAGTTTGTCCCATACCTCTTTAGAAGTGTTGCAACTCATCACTTTGTTATCAATTGTTGGTGCCAATGCTCCTATAATAACATGTCTAGATTTTGAATTACAACTCATAAGCTTCTTCTAATTTGGATCAATTGGAGCATTATTTGGGATTACATAGCCATTTACAACTGAGTACCAAATGTCTACTCCCAACGTTGTTAGGTAAGTTTTCACTCTATCACTACAGTGTGCATAATTCATTCCATCAAATCTTTGAATCCCATTTGAAATGTTCTCATGGTCATCCATCTTTGCTTAGGATTTTCCTTCCAGTGGTTAAACTGTTCTGAAGGAAACCTGCTCTAATACCAATTGTTGATACTGAGAGGGGGGTGAATCAGTATCAAGTACAATTTGAAAAAAAAAATAACTTATACTTAAACCATTCATTTATATCCAGTGAGAAATGAACAATATTATAAGAGTTACACCAATACACCACAATACACCATGCACAGTATATGAGAAATAATCAATAGTTATTGTTCAAGGGAAGTAATGACTTCCAAAGGTAGGTACATCTTCCAAATATAAAGGGAGGGATAAAACTCCAAGAGGAAAATACAATCCTCCAATATCAAGATAGGTTTGACCTCTCCATCATTTCCCCTTCCTTCCACCTAAGAATATATGAGAGATAATAAAAATTTACATTAAATCATCACCATCAACCAACCATCACATAGAACCTGATAATGCTTCCTGAGACTTCTTCAACTTCTGCAATTCTTCAATTCTTGGAATAATATGATCATGTAGATAATATTACTCAATGTATTCTCCAAAACTCCTCCAAGTTTCACTCCTTAAATCCTCCCCAAAAATAAGTTATAGAGAGAATGGTAGACCTTATTCAATTCTGGTTTATTCAGGAGAGAGAACTTGTAAAGAATTCCCTGTGCTCAATATTTAACATCAAATTCTGAAACTCACACTCAAGAAAATAAAGCCCATACTATTTCCAATGAAATTGGTCTCACTTAATTTGGATTCTCTATGAAGAAGTTATGATTTTTTTTACCTGGAACACTTGTTTATGACTAGCTTCGGGACTAGTAAAAAAACCCTATCTTCCACAGAGTATATCTCCAAAATTATAGCAAATAAAGAGATGAAATTTTTACCACAGGTACCTAGATATGTCTTCTCAATAAAATATTAATTTCACCATCTGAATCGTTCTATAAAAAAATTTATATTGAAAATGGTAATATGACCCGTAAATAACATACCTTAGAACACATCACCAAAAGACTTCATCCTCCCTTCAAATCCAACCTTCTTTACTTCATATTTCATCTGAAATTCGAATTGTGTGTATACAATGAATGTATAATGATATGTATTTATACCCTTTATGTCACTTCCTTTTAACATTAGGGCTGACCAGACACTTTCTTATTTTGTAATTCTTTTCTTTAATTATCTTCAGGGCCGACTTGTACTTCCTTCTTCAATTCACTTTGTCATATTCAAAAATTCATTTCTCCTCAACCATGAGGATCCATGTGACGTACCACCTACCACCAGAAACAACATGATGTATACTATCCATCCATGGGTGTTGTGTCTGCATGTGCACTATCCTTCATTTCCAAATACCTTCATCAATCTTGCATTCCAAAACCAATAACTAGGGTTGACATCAATGACAACAACCAATCTTCCAACACTTTCCATGCTTTAACCGTCACAAGTATGGAATCTGTGTCGCAAGAAAATGGTGGGGTTTTTACTCTGGTACATTGTTCGTCGCTATTGCCATGCTTTTCCTTCGATATTGCGATGATATTTTTGTCGAAAAAAAGTATGTCACTTTTTAAGATGGTGACACGTGGCGGTCTCATTTCGTCGATGTTTCCACGAAAAACGAATACGTGGACATAACAACAAAAAAAAGTACCATGAATTTATTTTTTTGCCTTTGTGGAAAGTGTGACAGATATGTGTGGCAATAGCAACGAAAAACCGTGGAAAATTTGGTCATATGTAGTAGTGACTCTTGGCTTGAACAAAACTAATATTTGTATAGGTCTACTCTTGTCTTGAACAAAACTAATATTTGTATAGTTCTACTCTTGGTTTTCCTTAGACTTATTGCCGACTAAAGAACCCAATATTTCCAACACACCAATTGATGGTTGGATTTCTTACTTCATAGCATTGACCCTCATCTTCAATGGACATTTCTTATAATAATTCTAATTTGTACAAATCCAACAAACAACAATCTTACTACTATTTTTTTCTTAGATCCATATGATAAAATTATCATGTCCTTAGTGTTATCACATTAATATGTCCTTAACATGTCCAAAATAAAGAGGGATATCACATTACATTAGGTGGTTGACCACTATTCCGTAGTGTGAAATCTAACCATAGTGCATATTGCTTGCATGGATAAGTTAGTTGAATTAAGGTGAACCCACCTAGAGATTCATACCCTTCACTAATTTAGGAATCCACTGCATGCATAAGTTCCCCTACTACTATTGGTAATTGCACCCTAGTCTGATTGTGCATCCAAAACTAAAGATATAAAAAAATTATTTAGAACTTTGAATATAGAAAAAAAAGTTAAAAATTTGGAACTAGGATGAGGATGGAATACTCACTAACAACACATGCACATGCAACTAAAGGTACAACCAAACATGTACCTGTCATATATTTCTTCGTCGAGTGAGGAAAGATTAGGAAAAATAGAGGGAAATGTGTCTGCATCTATTAGATATGATAAGCAAACAAGGACCAGAGGTGAAAAAGTCAGAAGAAAATTTTGTAGAGGCATGGAATTTTTTATTTCCGAAGGTGGATCATGCTCTTATGATGATGAGAGCATAGGAGACATAGAGGTTCCACTCAGGTATAAGAATCTAGTGAAACAATGGGTACCTAAGGAACTACCTCCTATAGATGTTGACTTCATTGTCAACAATAGGACATATCGCATTGCACCATCCTCCCTGCATGGCCTGGGGCTATTTTCCATGGATGGAATAATTTTAAAATACAATATAGTAATTGAATTGATGGACTGTGTCGAACCATGTTACAATTATAACGATTGGATGTGTCTAGTATGGTACATGCGAAGTATGCGTAGATATGCACTCGCTGCAAATTATATACAACTAATAAACAAGGATAAAAATAAGGGAGTGACTATCTATATTGATGGAAGGCCTAAATCTTATGGAAATATCGTAGGGTTTATAAACAACACATGACCCGAGACAACAAACAAGCAACCGAATTGAATATATGAGGGAGGCGAAGAGAATCAGGTAGTCTTGTGCACAATAAAAAAGATAGCTCCTAGGGAAGAGTTATTAGTGGCTTACCATTTGAATCGAATAGAAATATCGACTAATAGTGTGTGGGTACTTTTGCAACACCTCTTTAAGCAACCTCTACTTATTGCATTATTTTTTTTGTATCTTTAACATTGTTTTAAATATTTCACGGTCCCAATTTTATAATAATGTGGGAGCTTGATCGTTGAGGTTGATATTATTTGGGTGACAATCATTTTTTTGTTATCCACTTTTTTCTTTCTTTGCACATGCTTGCCCCAAAGCTTTTTTACTGTTAATTCGTTCAAAAATTTATCTATAAATTCAAATCTCAAAAAAGTAAAAATATTGGGGTTGTTTACTGCCTCCAACAAAACTGCAAATGGATCCTCCAAAACCTGCATAAAACAACAATCATGTTTCACCCCTTCCACTGCATCCTTGTTTTCATGTAATTCAACCTGTTGATTACCACAAAAAGGTTGAAAAATATGTTGAGACTGCTAGAAATAACAATCTTTTGAATCAGAAGACAGTGCTAGCTGAAATGAAACCCTTAGTGGCAAGCAATCCATATCTAACATTGATGTTGATTTACCATCATATTTATTTCCAAGCTGGTAGCTGATCACATGATGCAAATCTGAACTGAAACAACTTTCCATGTAATCAACAACGGGGTCATTAAAAGTATGAGAAGGTTGTTGTTCCTCTTCACTGATAACAATTTTCTCATGTAAAACAATGTCACTGTGAATGAAATCAGACTTCATTTCTTCCTATGTTATCTCATGATTTAATTTCAACAATTCAAAGGAAGAAAAACATAATGGAAGACAATTCTCATTTGCAAGTCCACTGCTTTCTTCATATTCAACATCATGCCTATAGGATTTTTGATTTGAAACATTATAAAGAAAATTCTTTAGCAATTCGAAAGAAGAAAAACACAATGGCAAGGTTCTTTCACCCAATTTTAAACTCTCTTCATTTTCTTCACTACTGTCATATGCACATTTTTCAATTTATTTGGATTGTTGAACATACTCATTTTCAGATTCATCTTCGAACAATCGTTGTAATTTTGAATTGATAAAACCTTCCATATAACAAGCAACAAGGTCATTAAACACATGAGAAGATTGTTGCAATTTCTTGTCAATTGTTTCCCATGAATCAGTGTGATTTTGCATCAACACACATTCCTCTGCCTCAGTGATGATCCTTAAATTTTATTTCAACAATTTAAACAAAGCAAAGCATAAAGGTAAAGAATTTATTTCAGTTGATTTGGTACTTTCTTCATATTCTTCTTTGTAGTTGTGATATGTATGTTGATTGCTCTCATTACATTGTTGAAAATGAACATTTTATAATAGATAACATGCAGTTGGTTGTTCTAGGAAGTCAGCGTCATAATCATCATCATATTCATCATATAAAGACAAATCAACAACATATGCAATGTCATCTAACAAGAAAAAGCTTGGGACATCAACCTGCTCTTCAACAAGTTGATTTGCAAATTCATCTTCTTGATTGTTTACAAATGAATACATAAAACAATCACTTTCTTGCTCATGATGACAAATATCAGGATGTAACTCAGCTTCTTGTTTATGCACAGTATCATTTTCTTCTGCTACACCATCATTCTCTATATTTTCAACACTCTTTAAATTCTGATTTTGCAGCCTCTAACATGCTTGAAGATTGTCTTCCACTTCCTGAGCATTATTAAACATCTGCTGCAAAGACACATAATTCCTCTCCATCAGAAGAAAATATAATTTTGATTGAAAGGTTGTTACATAATGGAGCATGGCAACAACTTCATGAGGTTGGACTTCTTTACGAAGTTTATAATAAAGGCTACCAAACCTCCTACTGAAATTTGAGATGGTTTCATCTTTCATTCTTCTCATGGCATAAAACTATGAAAGGAGTAGATTCCATGACTTTCTCTCACCCCAAAATCTACGTAAAGCTTCCCTCAACTCATCCCACGAGCTAATCAACTGAGGATGCAAATGTCTGAACCATGATTTGACATCTCCTTATAAGGACTGAGAAAAGGCCCTCATAGACACATCATCATGTTCAATCTCAAAAAGATCTATAAAATGCTCAAAGATTTGAATATGTTTTTCAGCTGAATGTCCATCGAGCTCTCCATCAAACCTAGGAAGGTACTTATAATGTTTCAGAGGAAAGTCATGAAGGATGGAAGGAAATTTAAGAGGATTGTATTTTTCTTGAATATTGGAGGGTACAGGATTAAGAACAGAAGGTACAAGCTCAAATTTGGTTTCATTAATCTCACAAGAATGACATGAACATCATATGGTTCAGAGGAAGGAGTTTGGTGAATATCGGCTCTAAAAGAAGGAGGTATACCTACAGTTTTCAATGAAGGATATACAAGGGTAGATCTATGGGATTCATTTGAACGTAATAAGTGAAGAAATATTCTTTTGAAAAACTCAGGAAAGGACAAGAAGATATTGATAAAACAAAAAAGTACTTCTTGAACTAAACTTAAGCTCGCATACCTTATTTTTCCATACTGTTCTTCCATATCTCTGTGAACAGGTCTCATTCTCCAATGGAGTCTTTGAATCACATTTGAATCTTGATTGGAGTCGCCATGAAAATTTTAGCTATGGATTCTTCTGCCAGTAGAATCACCTTCAACTGGTTTTCTGATGTGTGGAGTCACCAGAGCAGAAATACAACCAATATGTGCCTAAGTGTTTGTTTCTCTCAGACCTTAGAACTGCAACAATGTCATTCTTCCCAGGGAAATTTTCATTCAATTTCGTTCCCAACAACGGTGCCAGAATGTTAGTAGTCCGTAAATCTATTTGGCTGATGAACAGACGACCAAGGTAACTTTTTCAACCAACTTTGAGACCCGAAACTAGCCTTTCGGATCTAGAGAGGAATCTCTCAGGAATGGAGTGGTCTTTGTGTAGGATATGGATTTGAAAACAATGGCTATATTTAACACCGATGGTAAAATGTTTCTAGTTATATTAGCGCAGAAAAGTAAATCTCGGGCTATGGGGTCGATCTGAGGAAGGGACAGAACAAATGACTCGGTGGCTGGATTTGAGAGGGAAAGGCTAGGCAAACAACAACCTTCAGAGTAAATCGTAAAGTGTGGCAAGAAAAAAACACAAGAAGTAACTCAAGAGTGTCACGGTGGACGAATTCAGAGTTAGCTTGAGAGGAAAATGATGTGTCTAAGTGGTGCAAACAAGGGGCGCAGTATAACGAATCCGCAGGTTCGAAAATTCGTTCCAAAATAGACGATATGAGATATGAAATAAGAGATAACAAGAAACACATACGTAGAGAAAGAGACACAATACATATGGCTATCACAACTAGAATCTTTTCATCAAATTACATGACCATTGCATTAAATTTCGGTTAGAACTCATATTACATACAATAGCAGTCGTTTTCTCAAAATTGCCAACCAAACCTGTTTACATAAAAATGATCCCCATGTATAGAAATATAATGTCACCCTTAGCTGTTAGGGTTGATCTACTCTCTCCTGGAATCAGGGATGCATTTTCTTTGAAAGAGAACAATAACTTCAACGGATTCACTAAAAATAGAAAACCCGACTTTGCCAAATCATAATCGTAACCGAAATATTCTTTATAGTCATTGATCATGATCCAAATTAGACCATATGGTTGTGATGAGACATCATTTTCAATACTGGACACTTTGTCATCCCTGCACAACAAGTCTGCTACGCAACAGTAACCTACAACAAAAATGCAGCAGAATGCGCAGCAAACTGGTAAAATAGGCGTTAAATATGACATCGTATCTCACTGATAAAAACCTATTTTTAGAAACTAAAAGAGGTTTTTGTAGTTAATATCGTTCTAAATAAAACCTCTCTCATTTTCTTGAAATTCATCTCCAGTTGGCTGGAATACGTGTCGCAAAAACATGTCTCAGACAAGAAATCACGAAAACTGAAAAATAGGGATCAAAGATTCATTCGAATCTCCGAATCTGTGACACATTTTACAAATATGAGAGAGGTTTTTATTATTTGGTTTGTCCTCAACAAAAATCTCTCGGGGATTTTCAAAATTCCTCTCCAATTGGTCAGAAATTTATCTTGAAGTTGACCAGTAAACCAGTAATTTGTGCAGTGCGAGCTATAGCTTGTGCGCAGGAGAATCCACTGTGCGACAACATCCTATGCGCGACAACCCACTGCGTGGTGAAATCCACTGCGAAACAACATCCTATGCACGATATCCGATTGTGCGATGAAATCCCCTACGTGACAACATCTTATGCGCGACAACCCACTGTGCGACGAAACCCACTGCACAACAACATCCTCTGCATGATGACATTCTCTGCGCGACAACATCCTCTACGCGGTGTGTAGTGAGTTTTGCAGTGTGCAGTGAATTTGGAAACGTGCAGTTGCAAATTGAAATGGGAATAAATAAATGATAAGATTCCCTTTGAAATTGGCCCTTGTAGATGTTAGATGATGCCAGGCATAAAAACAACATGGGTGCTAACAGGCATGACTTTGCAAATTGTTGACAAACCTCTAACCTTAGCCATGAAAATCATGGTGCTAATAGAAGTAAGGGTGGTGGTTTCATCACGCTATATATTCTTATGTAAGTATCGTGCTCCATGAGGTACCAGTCCTCGATCCTCCTTATAATTTATATGGTTTTATCATTCATGCACGAGGGAGAGGCACAAAAGATGAACTCATATAGAAGAATGAGAAAGTGTTTTCATATCCTTTATTACTCTGTACGATATTTGTGCTCCTAGAGTACCTTACAATATATGTGAATTACAGGGTCGTATGGTAACCAACTTCACCCCATGTTAGGGTACATATGATCTATGCACATGATGTCCAAGAGGTACGAGGGCATGTGTAAACTAGAGAATGTCCCCGGTTGAGCTCGTATGACCAAAAATATAGTTGTTGTAAGGTTATCAAACAAGATGTGTGCTCAGTTGAATGATGTTCCTTCATCTATGCAGTAATATATTAGAGGCATGTAGGATAAAGGGAATTGTGTTGCATCATGTTCCCT
>SNQJ01S0065833.1:28483-42018 GCA_010110895.2 Picea sitchensis | reverse complement strand
CTGTAGGGTTGATCTTCGCACCCAGCTGAAGATCTTACAATACAAAAAGGCTCTCCCACTTAGCACTTCTCTCTCACACAACAATAATCTCTCACAACATACCAACAACAACTAGATCGAGTCTAGTAATAATGACAACAACCCAACCCAGGTCCTCTTGACCTTTATTTATACATTACAATATCTCACCAACATCCTTAGGTTGAAACCTAGGTGTCCAAAACCCTATGTTTCTAAACCCTAGGTCAACTTGACCCACGTTTTCAGAGCTTCACTAGCCTTTCTTTCCTTCCTTCTTGCGCAGTGCTCCAAAGCATCTAACAGTGGATTTTTCCACTTGCTGAGTTGTCCATGATCCTTCTTCCTTGCTGATCTATCATCCTCTATCTCCTCGTCCAACGGCTTTGTTTCTCGGGCTTCTCTCCATATTTTCTGCTCTTTTCCTTACTTTGACCCAGTAACAGTCACTGTGTCTTCTGCGCAGTTCGCATTTCACCTTTTCTTCCTCGATCTTCAGTCCCTTCCATAACCAAGGGCCAACACCACACATGGAATATTTTTTGTATGGATATGAAAATGGTACACAACATACTACAGACTATTTTGTAACAAATTAGTTTGGTATCACTGAATTTGGATCAGTTAAGAATAATTTATGACGTTTTTACCTAAAACACGTGTTTTAGACTAGTTTAGGACTAGCCACAAACCCTATCTTCCACAGAGTGTAACTCCCAAAATACAATGACCCAAAATATGAAATGTTTATCACAATTATTTGGATATGTTGTCTCAACATCCTCTAGATTCCACTATATGAATAATTCTTGAAAACAAATTATTACGAAATTGATGAGATGACCTCTAAATAACATACCTTAGAAAGTATCATCAAAAGACTTTATCCTCCCTTGAATTTTGGCCTTCTTTACTTCACCTTCCCTTTGAAATTCACCTTAGATCTCCTTTGGTTACCTCAATCACTTGTAGATATTCAATATGATCAATGGATACTAATGGGAGACCCTTTATCTCTTATTTATACTCTCCATGTAGCTTCCTCTAGAAGTATCCACTTAACCACTTTTTCCACTTAGCCACTTTGTCCACTTAACCACTTTGTCCACTTAGAAAAATCTCCACTTCTAGTTGCAACTAATTTATTTTTAATTGTTTTCTTGTTGCAACCACTTAACCCATGACTAACCACTTTGATTGTTCAACTTTTTCTAGAAGATTATAGAATAATTTGAATTCTTTGAACTTCTAGGGGCTTCTAGAATACTCTTGGGGGTCCTCCAACTTCACAAAGACATATCTCACTAACCGTGAGGAATTATGTGACGTTCCACATATCACTGGAAATGGCATGACATATATTATCCATATGTAATAGTTTCTCCTACGAATTCACTGATCTTCATTACATTATTTCTCAATAAAAATTGCGTTCCCTAACCACATTTGTTAGCTATTCAACCACCTAACCATTTGGACTTCACAAAGATTCTTCCCGTGAGGGATTTCACCATAAGGGGACCACTTTGAGAAATTTATTCAAGAGCATCTTCCCTTGAGGTATTTCACCATAATGGGACCACTTTTGAGTTTATCCATTTGGTTCTTCCTATCAACCATGGCATGACATCGATGATACAACTCCCTTTAATATCAACACATCATTATGACACCACTTGACATCAACCCTTTGACAAAAATTACATCAATGAACATATAACCAATAATATATATATCAATGATACAAACACATCACTATGACAATACTTGATATCAACCCTTTGAAATCAATCCTTTGACATCAATGACAACATAGTACAACAATCTCCCCCTTTGGCATTGATGGCAACACCAACATTGATGTCAACACCAATCATTAATGACAACACTTGGACATGGAAATGCTCATGATCCCCCTATGATCATCACTCCTCATAAATGTTTATATCACCACATCAATGTGATTATCTCTCCCCCTTTGAAATCAATGGCAAAGGGTAGTTCTCTCCTTGGGGTTGCTCCCCTTGCTTGAACTCTCCTTGGGGCCGCTCCCCCTATCTGGATGCCTTTGAGCTTCCTCTGAATAATCTCTCCCCCTTTGGAAAAGGGATATTACTTTGATACAATGTTGATGGCATGGATGCTAATCATATCTCCTCCTGGAATCATGTTGCTACAACCAATCATGGGAAGAAGAATAACTCCCCCTTGTGGGTATTTCTCCCCCTATCTTCTCTACAAGATGAACAATATGCTACCACTACAATCTGTTTATGTTGCAAATCTTACTGCTCAACCTAAACATAGATCAACTTCTCAATAATGATATTCTCTTCCTATGATTATCCCTGGACCTGTCCATGCATCAAACTCGTTCCATACCATACATCATGAAGTAAAATATATGTCAACAATGAATAGAGAATAATGAACAAAGCATAAACCATGTACATCATGTGCCATACTATGTGCCAACCATGCACAACACCCATGTACATCAATACCATAAAATATACCATAAGATATCATCAATGGAGTGTATCAACCATATTACAAGAACATGTTCCAACTGTGTACCAACCATATGCCTCTACCAACATGCCAACCATGTGCCTCAAACAAGTTTCATATCACACATGATATGCCTCTACCATGAACCAAGTGCCACAACCATGAATCTCAACCATCAATATATCAACCAAGAATATCCCATACATCATGTACCAAAGCAAGTGCATCAACCATTCACCAAAATTCAACAAGATGAACCACAATCAAGATGTGTTCCCATACATGTATTTTATATCAACCATAAACCATGTGCCAATCATACTGCTAGTAAGTGCCTCAACCAATGTACCAAGTATGTACCAATCATGCATCAACTGTATACCAAGATATGACTCATCAATGATGTACAACATAACCACCTCATCAACTCATCAAATATATGTCCCAATATGTAGCTCAACTACATGCTAAATGCATGCACCAATACATCCAACAAATATACCTATAACAATACATCATAAGATATATCAATGGATATCACATATGTACCAGCCATGTACTATAACATATCTTCCTCAAAAAACATTCACTACAACAAGTATTAAGCCACCAATAGTACCTCTAATCATGTACTAAGAGTGTCCCTCATTAGCATTACATCATCATGATATATCTCATAGACACGGTGCCATAACATCAATGAGAACATAACCAACAGTATACATTATCAAGAATGCATCACTCCACACACTAAAGTTTGTACCATGCATCCAAGATAGATAATCTTCAATACTCAACCATATGTCATCACCATACATACATCAAACACACATGCAAGCATATAATCATGAAAACCTGCAAAACACCATGTGAGACCCTACAAAAAATAGTTATACCATCAAACCATGCTGCAACTCATCTATACACTCCTCTTCTTAAGGATTTTTCCAAAAGTACGGGACCTGTTCCACGGACATCTCACGTATATACGTGACCCTTCTATAGGTCACATCATGTATGTATGTGACTTCTCCCACAAGAGCCCACATATGCTTCAGAAAGAGTGAAAATTTCTTGATTATTTATCCCACAATGAGTGTCTTGTTCTCTGAGTGCTTGTTCTTTCAACTTCCATCCTTTCAACATTGTCTCTCTTCCATGCTCTTATTTCCATTTCATATGAATCATTCCTCATGGACTGTCTCCTTATATTCCAACAATCCATAGCATTGTGGCCAAACCCACTTCAGTTGTAACATCTCATGATGTGACAATGAGAAGCAATGTGTCCCACTTGATTACATATCCAACATCTTAGGGTGTTATGGAACCTTCCAACATATTTCCTTGCAGAATTTTTGCAATCCAAAGCTTTGTGACCATATTCGTTACATGAGAAGAAGTTACCATGAAAAACAAATTCATATATTTTCTTTGGTGTCCACCTTGAAGGTGTTTCTCTTATGAATTTTCTTTGGGGTGTAAAGATGACTTCTTGATTTCTTCCTTGATTTGTTCATTTGAGAGTTTCATTTCTTTGTGTAGGTACTTGACTTTCATATTTGCTTCCACCTTTTGAGAATGAATAACTTACATCATGCTTCTTAGAAGTGCTAGCTTCAAGGTGTGTATCTTCCTTGTTATATCTAAGACTTGATTTATCATTTGGTGATCTTTGACTATCCAAGATTTCATTCAATATTGTTGAAGTGTTCATGAAATTGACATGAGTATTTGACTTCTCTACTTTCTTTCTGAGATCAACAACTTTAGCTTCCAACTTATGGCACGACTCTTCCTTTTCATTTAATTGATTATTTATTAGTTCCTCTACCCTTTTGGTTTCTTCAAGTTGATTCCTTAAATTTACATTGATTTTAAGATCTTCAAGGCTTTTGCTAAGTTCATCAACTACCTTCTTATTTTTTTCTACTTGACTAGTTATATCATTCTTTAGTTTCTTGATCTCTTCTTCTTGTTTCATGAGTATTTTATTTAGTGCCATGGTATGCCTAGGGTACTTTTCTAGGATTTCCTTAGTGTATTTTTCAAGATACTCAAAAAAAGTTGAATTATTTCCTATTTCATAGCTAACATCATTCAATTCAAATGAAACTTTATCTTTCAGTTTCAACAAATCTTCTTCTTCATCATTTGCAAATTCTATACAAATTTCTTCTATATCCTCTTCTTCAATTGTAAGAGAACATTCAACTTCACTAGGAGTATTGTAACCAGAATATTTTGGAGAGTCTTTACCTTCGTTTTCCTTGATGGAATTGTCTTTAGTGTCTTTTCTTTTGTCTTGATATACCTTCTCTAGCTTTAGCCACAGGTCTTTGGTGGAAGTACATTGTCCCATGATTTCTTTGACAGAACTTGAGATTCCATTGAAAATGGTCTTCAAGGCTAATGCATCATTCTTATTTTCTTCCTTTTGAGCTGGAACCTTTGACTTATTATTCAAGGGAACTAATCTACCAATAACTTATTTCCAAACACTTGCTCCTTTTTCCTTCAAATACCCTTTCATTTATATTCTCTATTCTAAATAATTTGTCTCATAAAATATTGGAACTTCATAATCCATGTGTGTGTCCATGTATCTCCTTCAAGCTTGTAATACTTATAGTGAAGCTATGCTCTGATACCAGTTGTTGGACACACCGACCACAATGAGAAGGGGGGGGGGGGGGGGGGGTGAATCAGTGTGAGACTCTTTTTACAACTTCTTATAAAACTTAGTTAGACATCACCATTCACAACCTCATTACTCATTACTTCTATTCACACTTAGTTTCTTGCATGTAAACATACCTCAATGAAATAAATTAACATTAAAGAATTATGCACCATCACAATAAAGAACACAAATAACACTCAATATATGTATAAGTTTATTTTGTATTACAGACTACAATACTTGAGGTTTATCAACACCAACTGAAATGATAACCAACTCAAAGAGAGAACCAACTCTCATTGCAAGAACCATCCTACAAATCTCAGTGCCAACAAAGAAGAGGAATCCAATCTTCAAGTACAAGACCTAGCTTGTAGACAGAAAGAAATCTGTCAAACTGTACCAACAATCTATAACAAGACAAATGCATCAACTATGCACAACACAGCCTGTCAAAAAAACCTTTCACCTCAACCTGTATCATCAATCTCATCATCCAAATCTGATATACTCACAAAGATCAATCATCAAGTCAACTCTCAACCATATGCACAATATCACCAAGTTTACCAACATGATACCTCTAGCGATACGCCATACTCTCCATAAACCCTTACACAAGACCATGTTGCAAACCTGTAAATCTATAACATACATGATGTATGTGATCACAGACCTGTAAACTTTCCTTAACTTCAACAACAAGAGACTAACATTTTCATCAAGATTTACTTTAGTCTCACATGTCTAATTTTGGATTAGTCAACAACCCTAACTTTCAAAAATCATAACTTTGTATATGTAATGAATAAATGTATTTAAATGTTACACAATGTTCTTTACTGTCTTATATGCAATTCCTCTAGGTTTCACTACTTGGAACCTCCCAGAAAAGGAGTTATAGAAAAAATGGAAGACCTTGTTGAATTTTGGCTTATTCTAAAGAGCAAACTTGTAAAGCATGCCACTCACGAAATATTTTTTGTATGGATCTAAAAATTGTACAAAATATACTAAAGAATATACTATAATCAATGCATTTGGTTTCACTGAATTTGTATCTATTATGAATAAGTTATGACGTTGTTACCCAGAACACCTATTTTAGACTAGTTTCAAGACTAGCCACAAACCCTATCTTCCACAGAGTGTAACTCCCAAACTATAATGACCCACAAGTTGAAACTTTTGTTACAGTTACTTGGATATGTTGTCTCAATAGCCTCCCGATTTTTCTATATGAATCATTCTATAATAAATTTTATTGTGAAAAGGGTGAGATGACATGTAAATAACATACCTTAGAAAGCATCATCAAAAGACTTTATCCTACCTTGAATTCCGGCCTTATTTACTTCACCTTCTCTCTGAAATTCACCTTATATATCCTTTGGTTACCTCAGTCACTTGCATATATTCAATATTCTCAATGGATATTAATGGGAGACCCTTTCTCTCTTATTTATACTCTCCAAGTAGCTTCCTCTAGAAGTATCCACTTAACCACTTTGTCCACTTTGCCACTTTGTCCACTTAACCACTTTGTACACTTAACAAACTCTATACTTCTAGTTGCAACTAATTTATTTCTAATTGTTTTCTTGTTGCAACCACTTAACCCCTGACTAACCACTTCGAATGGTCAACTTCTTCTAGGAGCTTCTAGAATAATTTGAATTATTTGACCTTCTTGACTTCTTTGACCTTATAGGGGATTCTAGAATACTCTTGGGGGTCCTCCAACTTCACAAGGTCATATCTCACTAACTATGAGTAGTTATGTGACATTCCACATATCACCAAAAACGACATGAGATATTTATCCATCTGTAATAGTTTCTCTTGCAAATTCATTGATCTTCATTACATTATTCCTCAATAAAACTCGGTTTCCCTAACCACATTGTTGGGATACTCAACCACCTAACCATTTGGACTTCACAAAGCATCTTCCCATGAGGGCTTTCACCATAAGGGGACCACTTCAAGAATTTTATCCAAGAGCGTCTTCCCGT
This sequence comes from Picea sitchensis, assembly GCA_010110895.2. Taxonomy (NCBI): domain Eukaryota; kingdom Viridiplantae; phylum Streptophyta; class Pinopsida; order Pinales; family Pinaceae; genus Picea; species Picea sitchensis. The sequence goes on along the minus strand of SNQJ01S0065833.1, from coordinate 34,791 downwards.
GAGGGCTTTCATCATAAGGGGACCACTTTGGAGTTTATCCATTTGATTCTTCCTATCAACCATGACATGACATCAATGATACAACTCCCTTTAATATCAACACATCATTATGACACCACTTGACATCAACCCTTTGAAAACAATTACATCGATGACCATATAACCAATAATAAATATATCAATGATACAAACACATCACTATGAAAATACTTAACATCAACCCTTTGAAATAAATCCATAGTACAACAGTATGTGGCTCCAATAATATCTAGCTCTCCTTCTACTTGTTAGGTAATGTCAAAGGCTTTGACCCTAGATCCCTTGCTTACCGTTTTCTTACGGAATGGCATGTTCGAACCTATAACCAAAAAAAATAATTTTAGTGTGCATATTAGCATATAATGTACCATTCAATGAAACTAAATGATTGGAAATACTAGAGAAGTTATTGAGACTATTATGAGACAAAGAGTCATCTTCTGAGGAGGTCAGGGTAATGGTAGGCATGTTTAAGAAACCTGGTAGAAACTTGGGGAGGAAAGGGTAAAAATTAGGCTTTGAAAGCAATATCAAAGGTATAGAGGTTATCTCTTCTTATGCAAGTGGGAAACTGCATGAAAAGGATGTGATCGAAGAAGTTAACAACAACTCCTCTGATTGCATCAGAGGATTTGGTCCTAACTGCTCTGATGCGAAGTCGACGAAGTTAATGTTTGAGATCCCATCCTTACAAAATAGGTGATGTTAAATGTAACTCCTTTGATAATATCAAAGGATTTGAGTGGAACTCATCCGATATGATTAGAGGAGATACCTCTAAGAGCTCTGAGTGGCTGAGAAAATGTGGGGAAGTTGTTTGTGACTCCTCCGATCGTATCGGAGAATTTAGTAAGAACTCTTTTGATGTGGTTGAAGGAGTTAACTGTGATGCTCCCGATGGAAAGAAACTCAAAGGTGAAGACAATTTTTTTAACGTCTCATACTAGGCATTAGTTCAGGTTCTGGTTCCGACGAAGGTTACGCCAACCAAAATGCATCTTCAAGGTTCAAAACGTTGTATAATATACATGTCTATGAAAGGATATTGAGGAGAAGTCAACGATTTTAGCAGACTTTGTGTATGAGTTTGAGGATATGATGTTGGGTCAAGGGATGACGTGGAGAAGAGAACAAAGAAGAGAAAAATAAGATACTAAACCCTAACCCTAGCCCTAGCCTTAACCCTAGAAAATATGAAGATACCCTTACTTGGTAACGTGACACCACATGGAGAGTGTTGATTAGCTATGAATTTGAGTAAAAAAATGACTTGGCGCACTCTATGGGCTCCCCTCAACTCGTCTCCTTCGAAAAAATAATGGAAACTACTAGTTCGAGACTTATAAAGGAAAAAGAGAACTCTAGCATTAAATGTGAGGTAGGTGAAGTAGTTAAGGTCAGAGGACTTAAGGAAAAGTTCTCCAATGAAAATCAGAGTTGTTGAGAGAAACTCCTCCAATACAAATCAGAGGATTTATAACTAACTCCTACAACTTGTATCGGAGGATTTATCATTAACTTGTGTGATAAAAAGTGAAATCGATGATGGAAGGAAGAACTCCTTCAATGTGAATCAGAGGAGTTTGAATTAACTCCTCTTATTCTCATCAGAGGAGTTAATATTAACTTGGTCGATTTCATCTTCTTAGCCAAAAAAAACAAAATCCTCAAGTGATTCTTTGTGGAACATGATTTCTCTGAGGAACTAAGTTAGAGAGAGAGACTGGGAAAAATCTTCTTAAGTCCAAAATATGAGGGGCCCCATTTTCCAAAGGTTATGCAAGATCAAAAGAAGGAAAATGGAGGGTTGTAGTGCTTGTCACAATAGGTACATTATACATTTCCCTTAGAACTAAATTCCTCAATTCCTGAGAATTGGGAACATAAAATATGTTCTGAAATAAGAAGATTACATCCTCTTCCAACTTATAATCCTTATATTTGTGTTGTGTATCATTTTGTTGTAAGATTTCCTTGACCTGTACATAATGTTGGTCTGTTGTTAAAACTTCACTAATTCCATCTTTCAAATATATTATATATATCCTAATGGATATAACATATATATTATGCACCCTTCTATTGAGTGCATCAACCACCTTGTTCTCTTTTCCCTTTATGTGCTTGATATCAAAGTTATATTTTCTAAGAAATTTCAGCCATCTAGATTGTCTAGCATTTAGTGTTGGTTGTTCAAACAAATATTTCATACCACTATGGTCTGTCTTTAATTCAATTTTTTCCCATGAAGTAATGCCTCCAAGTCCTTAAGGCGTGTACTATAGCTTCTAATTCTAATTCATGTGTGGCATAATTTATTTCACGTTCCTTCAATTTTATGGAATCATAACAAATTATGTGTCTATTTTTCATAAGGACTCCACTGAGCCCTTCCTTGCATGCATATGTGCACATAACGAAATCCTCATTTGGATATGCAACTTTTAAAATAGGGGAAATTTTTAGAAAATCCTTTAAGAACTGAAAAATTTCTTCACACTTGGCACTACACTCAAACTTTACACCTTTCTTTTGCAAAGATTTTATTGGGTGTGCAATTTTGGAGAATCCTGCAATGAATATCGATAATAACCAACTAGACCCATAGATGATCTAACCTTTGAAATTTTTGTTGGATCTATTCATCTCTTGACTGCTTCAATCGTTTATGGATCCACTGCTATGCCATCTTCTAAAACAATGTGACCCAAATAATGGATCTTCTTTTGATAGAAAGTGCATTTACTTAATTTGGAATAAAATTGGTGTTGTCTTAAAACTTGTAGCACCATCCTCAAATTTTGTTCATTCTCTTCTTTTGTCTTGTAATAAATAAAAATATCATCCAAGAATACAATTACAAAATTATCTAGGAAATCTCTGAACACACCATTCATCGAACACATAAATGTAGCTGGTGCATTTTTCAATCCAAAAGGCATGAACACAAACTTATAGTGTCCATACCTTGTCCTAAATTTGTTTTTCTTGTGTCTTCTTCTTTGATTATCACTTGATTATAGACTGACCTCAATTCAATATTGGAGAATATATTTTCTCCTTTCAGCTAATAAAATAGATCATCAATCCTTGGAAAAGGATATTTATTCTTGATTGTAACCTTGTTCAATTGTTTGAATTCAATACATAACCTCAACGTTCCATATTTATTCTTGACAAAAATAATTGGGGCACCCCAAGGAGAAACACTTGGGCATATGTACTCTTTCCTTAAAAAATATTCTGGTTGTATTTGTAAATTTGTTAGCTCTGGTGTGCTCATTTTGTAGGGATTCTTAGATACTAGGGAAGCTCTAGGAATTAAGTCAATTGAAAAATATATATCCCTCTTTGGTGGAAATCCTGGAAACTCCTCAAACACATCTTCATACTCTTTCAAGACTAGATAATCTTCGAGACTTGGCTCCTTATACTTCATTGGCTCTTCCATATGGGTTGCATATATCTGGCACCCTTTTCTAAAACTTCTCTTCATCTACAATGTTGAAATCTCTCGGATAGATATAGGCCTTGAAATACCTTGCATTTTCCTTGAATTCCCCTCTTCATCAAGACATGTGAAAACCTTGTTCTAACAATCTAAAACAACACGATGATTTTCTAGCCAGTCCATACCAATCAAGCAGTCATAAGACCCAGGAGGTATAATCTTCAAGTGTTCCTTAGTTTTAGTTCCATTCATGTTTATAGGGAATTCTTTAACAAGATCATTAATTCTTCTCTTGGTTCCAGTAGGTAGCTGGACTAACCAAGAATTTTCATAATTACATTTCTTCAATATAAATATTTCAACTATATTTGGATCTATATAGCTATGTCTAGCTCCAAAATCAATCAAAATAGTCATGGGTTGATTATCAATCTTACCTTCCACTTAAATCATGTGGGATTCATAATATACTTGTCTATTATCCAAGGCTACATAGATCCTTGGAATTATTTTTCCCACGTCATCTATTATCTCCTCCTTCTTGATGTTATGCAAGGTCTTCAGTTTATCTCCCCAATGAGGACAATTTTTATACATTTGATCTCCTTCACATCCCCAAAACTTCATGGGTTGTTGTATTGGCCTCTTTCCCAAGGAATCTATCATTTTCTAATCACCTTGAGATGGTTTTCCTGACTAATATGATTGAGATATATTTCTGATGAAAGGTGGTTTGAATCCTTTCTTTCTTTGATCCATATTTCCTTTATTCTTGTCATCTCATGCCCTTTGGAAATATGGATTTCCTCTATTCTTCTCATACAAATACTTGGCCTTTCTTATGGCTTCTTCTAAATTCTTGGGCTCATCAAACTAAATTTTATCCTTGTAGAAGGATGGAAGTCCACTTAGGAACCTCTGAATTTTGACCTTCTCATCTCTAATGAAGCTCACGTACCTGATAAGTTCCAAGAACTTTCTCTCATATTCATATGTGGTCATGTTCCCAAGTTTGAGTTCAAATAACTCTTGCATCTTCTTTTCATAATATTTCCCTAACAAGCACTGTTGTTGAAAATATTTCTTGAACTGCTTCCAAGAAATTATTTTCTCATCAAGGTGGTCAACCTTGGTTAGTCGATCCCACCACATATATGCCTTTCCTTGAAGGTGGTAGGATGTAATTTTGGCTTTTGCATTTGATGATTAGTTATGAAACTGGAAATATTTCCTCATTCCCAGCAACCATGTTTATGCATCTTCACCTTTCTCATTTTCTCCATCAAATAATGGTGGCTTGGTTTTCCGCAGTTTCTTATGTAAGCTATGTGACTTGTGTCTCCTTCTATGATTCCTGACGTGATATATACTTGGGCTTCTTACCGACCTTGAACATGCATATTTTTTTCTGGTCAATTTCCCTAGAGAATGATTATGTTGATGTCTTCTAATACTCCTTGATTGTCTAGATCCTGAGAATGATTACAGGGCTGATGTCTTCTAATACCCTTGATTGTCTAGATCCTCTATAATCATCCCTCCTATCATGATACACGTGACACCTAATTTTATTGGAATCAGTTTTGCCTTGGAGCCCTAATATTTGTTGACTTGCTTCCTCGCAGAACATATTCATCTTTCATAAAAGATTCTTCTAGAGCCTTCATGATCCTCTCATTGTCATCCCTATAGCTATGTACTTATTTTTACAGGATCCTCATAGTTACAGGCTCATTCATGTATCTTCTTCTCCCATTAAACTTCTTGGTTTCAATGATACCATGTCAATTTTATAGAGCTATAATTTCATTCATGGCTATAAGACCCTTTGAGAATCATCAGTTTTCTATTAGAAACCAAAGTCTATTTATATCTCTAATTATTCAGAAGAATGTGCATGCAATAATTGTTGTTACAATTAATCATATTGCAAAATATTTATTAATTAGATTACAAGTCATTATTAATTTTAAATTATGATGAATATTAATTCAATAATCCAACATATTATTAGCTAAATTCATTCATCTCTGAAACATATTTCCAATGGTTCTACTTGTGCCTCAATCTGAGTTCTGAGCGAAAAGTTACAACATCCACATCTTGCAATTTCCACTCATTTACTGCTACATCAATCTATTTTATCACTTTTTGAGAAAATATAATGCCCAATTCAAAATTTTGAGTTAAAATATTTCTTCTATTCCTCAATACCTTTCCAATGACCATTCATTTTCTCAAATCCTAGCTCTGAGATGAAAGTTATGGTCCGTAGAAGTTTTGACTGTTTTACCCAATTTATCTGTGTATGCTACATGTGTCTTATTTCTCTTCCTGTGCATTTTTATGTACACATATATTAAATATATCTCCATTTCTATGTTCCATGGTTCACAATATTTATATTAACTACTCCTATGCTCCAAACGGACTTCTAAGCTAGGAGTTACGCCCTCTGGAAGTAAAACTAGCACCAAAATTTTACCCTTATTGTTTTGGTTGTAACTTCCTCATACGAACTTCGTTTTTTGAAATGTTTATCTCATTGGAAAGCTCTACTTGAGATATTTTATTTAAGTTGGAGAGATATATTTTACCTTGATACACAATTTTCATGTGGGTTTTGATTACCTAAAAACGTCATAAAATATGATAATGACCTTCAAAAAATATGAAACATTTGGAAAATTTTACATAAAATTGACTATTTTAATACTGTAACATCCCTTTAAATATAATATGTTGATCTCAAATTGCATGTAATCTGATTCATTTATTTGACTACATTTGTTGATCGACGATTGACACTTTCCTTTGG
>SNQJ01S0065832.1:38609-56314 GCA_010110895.2 Picea sitchensis | reverse complement strand
GACATCGTTGAAGAAATCATCATTGGAGCTACTTGCACTCCTCAGGAAATCACCGCATATAAAGCCCTCTTCCAAGAATATAGGGATATTTTCGCCTGGTCATACACAGAAATTCCTGGCCTTGACCCATCCATTGTCGAGCATTGCATCGACACCTGACCTGACATCACACCAGTTCGCCAGAAACAGCGACCGCTACACCCATCCAAGGCCGCGGCTATCAAAGCCGAAATTGACAAACTACGTACGACTAGGTTTATTTACCCCATCGCTTACACTTCATGGGTTTCCAACCCTGTACCTGTCGACAAAAAACATGGCACGATCCACGTTTGCACAGACTTTCGCGATCTCAATAACGCATGTCCAAAAGACAACTTTCCAACGCCTTTCATCGATCAAATTATCGACGACTGTGCCGGTCCCGAGGATCTCTCCTTTATGGACGGATTCTCTGGCTATAACCAAATTCAAATTCACCCAGCCAATCAATATAAAACCGCATTCATTACCCCATGGGGTACTTTTTCATATCGTGTCATGCCTTTCGACTTAAAAAATGCTGGCGCAACTTTCCAGCGGGCGATGGCATACATATTTCACGATCTGGCTGAAATCATCCTCGCCTACTTGGACGATCTCACAGCTCGATCTAAGAAACGCACCCAACATCTCGATGATTTACGAATCATCTTTCAATGATGTTTCCAGTACAACATCCGCTTAAATCCTCTCAAGTGCGTGTTCTACGTCACCGCAGGGCGTCTCCTCGGTTTTATCGTTTCCCAAAGTGGTATTACCGTGGACCCCCTCAAAGTCAAAGCTATCACCAAAATTCCACCTCCTTGGAATTTACGGCAACTTCAGAGTCTTCAGGGAAAAGCTAACTTTCTTCGATGCTTTGTCTCAGATTACGCCATCCACGCACATGGTTTCCTTCGCTTACTACGTCACGACATCCCCTTTCACTGGGACGACTATGCCCAACAATCATTCGACGATCTTAAAGCAGCGCTTTCAAATGCACCTTTGATTAGTGCACCTGACTACAATCTCGACTACATCCTCTATGTATCAGCATCAGCTGTATCAGTAGCCGGCGTCCTCGTCCAGCTCGGAGATGACAATCGTGAACACGTCATTTACTATGTTAGTAAGAACCTCTCAGGGCCACCCTTGAAGTATAAACATGAAGAGAAACTTGCTCTTGCAGTTGTCCTCGCAGTCCAGAAACTGTGCCATCACATTCTACTTCGCACCACAAAGGTCGTCGCAGATTCCAACCTTATGCAATACTTGCTCAGTCGTTGACAAGTTAACGGAAAAATTGCTCGATGGATTGTTATCCTCCAGGAGTACGACCTCGAGTTCTCAACACCTCAGAGTAAGAAGGCCCTCGTTCTCATCGAACTTGTCACGAACCTCCCCTCTGACACCATCAATGCCCCCGTCAATACTGACTTTCTCGACGAACATCTCTTTTACATCACTTCAGATGATCCTTGGTATGGCGACCTTCTCGTCTACCTACGAACTCAAAATTTCGGTAACCACCTTTCATGAGATGATGGACGACATATTTTCCATCAGGCCCCTCGTTATCTCCTCATCAGAGACATCCTATACCAGCGTGGCGTCGACACCATTCTTCGTCGTTGCCTAACTATTGACGAGGCCGAAAGAGTCTTAAACGACTGCCACAACGGTGCATGTGGGGGCCATCTTTCGGGTATATCCACGGCTCAAAATATTATCCGAGCTCGTTACTTTTGGCCTACCTTGTTTCATGGTTGGATTCATGCCATGAAACGATGTGAGCAATGTCAGCTCTACACCAACAAAGCCTGAGCTCCCCCCTCTCTTCTTCACCCTGTCATTATTGCGGGCCCTTTTTGTAAATGGGGCATCGAATTTATGACTTGTAATCCCCCCTCCAGCAATGGTCACAAATACATTGTTGTCGTCGTTGATTAATTCACCAAATGGGCCGAAGCTATGCCCACTTTCAACAACACCGTTGACACTGCAGCGTGTTTTTTCTTTAATCACGTCATATCCCATTTTGGAGTACCACTCCAACTTGTTTCCGACCATGGGAAACACTTCGAGAATGAGATCTTCGTCGAACTCTCATCTCGGTTAGGCTTCTCTCATGAGTTTGCCTCACCATATTACCCTCAGTCAAATGGACAGGTCGAGGCAGTGAACAAAGTCCTCAAGACCATATTACAGCGCATGGTTAATAAACATAAAACCAATTGGCATCATATGTTATTTTCTGCGCTATGGGCTTATCGAACGGTAGTAAAGACCGCTACAGGTTTCACGCCATTTCATTTAGTCCATGGGGTCGAGGCAACTCTTCCCATCGAGTGCGAAATTCCCACCCTACGCACCGCAATTGAGCTATTACCTGACACTGCTCCGATGGAGCAGTGCTTGCTGAACTTGGAGTCCCTGGATGAAGATCGTCGATCTTCCTTACAGAACAATGAGACAACTAAAAAATGATCCAAGGATACCTTTGATCACCATGTCAACCTTTGGTCATTTTGCGAAGGCGACCTTGTCCTAGCTTATGATATCGCTCATGATACCTTTGGCCACAGAAAATTTGAGTCACTTTGGCATGGCCCTTACATCATCCAACATTGCCTCACCAAAGGTGCCTACATCCTGGCCTCCCCCGAAGGCCTATCTCTCAAGGAACCCATCAATGGGTTATACCTCAAGAAATTTTATGCTTAAAAGTAGTCATTCTACTTTAGGTTATTTTTTCTTTTTAGTGTTTTTAAATATTTTTTCTCCTACCCTCTCATATAAACTATCCTTTGTGCTATTAACAGATGCTTCCTCCACCAGCCTACCACATTGGTTACACCGATGGTGCCAGTCGTTGGACACAAAATCTCACTTTGGCGGCTTGGGCTCTATACACCCCCTCACACGAAATGCTACATTCAAGCGGCATATGTTTGGGACCAGCAACCAACAACCAAGCCGAGTACACTGCGGTCATTGGCCTCCTGGACGATGCCCAACATCATCATATTCGCCACCTTAGCATCTTCCTCGACTCTCAACTAGTTGTTCTCCAACTCAACAATGTATACCGTGTACGCGATCCGTGCCTCTTTCGCAAATACCTACAGGTTAGACTGTTATCTCAACATTTTGATTCCATTACATTTACACATATTCCAAGACAATTGAATCAAACAACAGATGAAATAGCTAACATGGTGTTAGATTGGCATATATCACATCAAGATACACATACATAAAACATCTCATAAATCTTGTCACAGCATATAGATAGAATAGACATCATCATCAACAAAAAACACATGTAAACGACACCAGGATCTCAAAATATGTATACTCATATATATATATCAAGGCCTATCCGGCCATCCGAAAGTTTACATAACAAAAATACATATGCCCGTAGGCCAGCACAACACCTCGGTACAAAAATCAGCTCACCAGCCTATATATAACCAAAAAGATATACATCATGCACCACTCATGGTGCCTCTATCATGCCACCACCTGCCCCCCCCTCAGGCGGAGGTGGTGTCCCACCACCACCTGCCCCAGGCAGTGGTGGAGGACCACCCACAGGACCCTCCTGCCCTGGCAGCAGACGTCCACTAGTCATCGCGGCAAGAATAGCTGCTCGTTGCACTATAGCCCGCCATGGTGGCAGAACTCTCACACACTTCTCCAGGAATCTCTCATCCTGGATCTGTGTCCACATGCCCTCAGGCACGTCCTGCAACACCGTCTCCAGATGATGGCGTATATCATCAAAATCCACTCCAGCTGCTGCCGGAGGAGCATGTGATGGCCCTGCACCAGGGTCATCAAATTGGCGCCGCCTCGCTGCCCTCTCGGGCTCTGCTGGTCGACCCACATCATCCTCTCGCCGCCGCCTCTCCCCCTGCGGTCATCCCTCTGGCTCTCGTTGCATATCCACCTTACACCCGCAAGGTGCCACATCTGCACATGCAAAAAACAACAACAACAGATAGTATCAGCATCTATATCACATACATATGGACTGATATCTCAAAAGACAACATAAATCAAAAACATACACAATACTCAAAGTACCTCGATGGTCGAAACCCTCCCTAGGAGGCAACACCATGTCCGGGTCACCCCGAAAGTCAACCCCAGCATAGGGATACCGAAGTACTACCTGCGACATCTGCCGCCATATCCGTGCAACCTCTGCTGAAAAGTAGTGGCCACCTTCGCCACCACTGTGGCAAACCAAAACTGTAGACCATCGCCTCAATCGCGGCTCTCGTGCCCCCGACATCTCTAGAAGAAATCTCGGGCGCAACATGGGCACCCTCTCCAAAAACCAGGCTACCAGGATCGAGCCAAATGCAAACTCTCCTGCACCTATGGACCGACAACGGTCCAACTGCGCGATCTTCCACGCATGTAGTGTCAGCCCCCATGCAAACCACTCGCCACCCACCACCACCCTCTCCATCACCAACAGCTGGCCCCCACTAATCCGCTGGGTCGCAAGTGACCCATATATACGCACAATCATCACCGCTATACAGCGATGTGCTAGGGAATCAATGGCACTGATGCTCACCACCGTCCCCGACACAAAGTTCGAGCCTGAGTAGTATCGCATGCCAATAGTGGCAAGGGTTGTATCCCTTGGCAGCACAGGCTCTGCCGGTAGGGGCTTTCCCCGAAAGGGGAGCCCAGTCAAAAAATATACATCCTCCACCGCAGTGAAGGGGATCTGCTCTCCTCGCACGAGGAAGTAGTGCAGCTCCGGACTCCACATCTGAAGCAGGAACTGTAGCAAATACTCCTGAGCCCGTATCAACGGGCACTCAAAAAAATTTAGCAACCCACAGGTTGCTAACGTCGCCCGCACCCTAGGCCCTTCATTGGCCACCGCCTCTCGCAACTCGGCCCAGTCTCGCTCCCGCCACCGCACTGGCATCGTCACTGCTGGCCACCTGCAAACAACACAGAGTCCTATATCATCTCAGATACCCATCAACAACATCAAATAGATCTATTTTTTACCCTTAAACCTTGCCTCAAAAGCGTGGTTTTTTCACCCACAGGCGCGCACACATGTGCGCCTGTTCACTATACAGGTGCGCATATATGCACGCTTGTTCACTACACAGGCATGCTCTTGAGTGCACATGTTCATCATACATCCATGCACAAATGCGTGCCTATCCAACCCACAGGCGCGCACTGGTGCGCGCCTGTCCAACCCACAGGCGCACACTGATGCGCGCCTGTTCACCTCACAGGCGTGCCCCTAGGGTGAGCCTTAAATTCCCTCTATCATGCACCCATGCGCATATATTCGGTGGATAGGTGTGCATGTATGCGTGCCTTCCACCGAATCGCATGCGCATGTGGGCCCACACCCCCTACAAAATCCTCTAATTACCCCTGTACGGCCCCCCGTACCCGCTCTGCCCGAAAATTGAAAACCTATTTCTATGTAGGATGATCATACCACTAAACTGATACTCGCAAAACACCAATTGGATGCCTCGTCCTCCCTGAATCTCCAAATCTCCTCTGAAATATGCTCGTCCAGTCACTGTTGCAGCAGGTACAAATGAGGTGGTAATGTGGGCCCTACAACTATATATAGCCCTTTTGCCAAACTTCCACTCACCATTTCGGGAGCCCAAGGTGTCCATTTTTCAAACCGTCTTCAGCCATGGGATCAACATCCCGCCACCTACATCATAGCTGTCCCTGGGTCACTTTTCATCCCGAGCCCCCGGGGTGCCTTTTTATTCATATCATGGTCAGGTACGCACACGCATTGTCACATTTGTCAAATACATGCTAATATCTTTAATTCTCTTCAACATTGTTCACTTTGGGTATTTGGTTGTTATGTGCACAGGTACTTACTCATCGATCATCAACATCATCCCTTCAGGTATATATTCAACACTGGCATATAGTCTCTCCCGCTGTATTGCATTTACGTTTCCAGTCACACCCGCTGATATTGGCCTTTAGGATCCTCATTCCCTGCTCTATAGTACCCACACCTCCATTTTCATCTTCGATATTGTTACCCAGTAGCATTCTTACCCACATGAGTTGTCCCATTCATAGCACCTTTTGACCATTTTTTGACACTCATGTTATTCTTTACCCCATAGGGATGGGAGTCTCGATAGTCTTTCATCATGTCGTGAATCAGCCACATACTCCTTCTCCTCATTTTTCTAAGCTTTCCCACATGGACTCCCGGCTCATCTCTTTACGGATCTATTCTTTTTTACCTGCACCTTCGCAGTATCATGAACCCTCCATTTCATCCACCATCTGGTTGCCCATCTACGAACTTATCCTCATTTCACCTACCTCATACATAAACTCACCAATGGGGCCCCCACCCTTCATCAGTTTTCCAAGAAAATTCTGCCCTCCCTGGGGCACGCATTTCACACTAGGGCACCCGTTTCTGTATTTGTACGTTTCTCCCCACAATTATTCATTATTTATTGTACAAATGCCTTTATTTCTAGTCATTACATTTTCTTTTGTCGTCACCATTGGCGACTTGCTTCCTTTTGGCCACACGCAACCCATTTCACCCTTGGTTGGAGCATTACTTATCATCTACCCTTGCCGGCATCGTCCATATCTTCAGAGTACTCCACAGGTCACTTCCCTCTACCCTCTGAATTTGTTCACCTTGTCCCACCTCTAGCACAACTAATCACTGGTCTTTTCTTCCCTCTGACACTCGACCTTGTTACACGGTTGCAGCCACTTTTTATCTCATACATCCTCCAACCAAGGGCAGTCTTGAGTCTTCCCGCGTCTTGATTTTGTCCAATGTACCTCTGCCACTTCCTCACCTCAGTAGATTCCATGAATCCCTTTTCTTCTGGGAGTCGCGTTCCCCTTTTGTCGACATCAACACAATTTTCCAGAAGGGCGACAGTATCTTGATTCTCATTCTCCATTTAATGAGAGATCTCAGACGGCACAGGGTGAAACATCATTGCACCCTGTTGTCGTTGGCCCCCATCACATTCGACGCCAACACTTTCTCATGTTATGGTGGGTCTTACTTTGCGACTATTGCAGTTATTTGTCATTTTCTGAAGACCTCTGAACTAGGTAGGGCCATCAATGCCTGCATCATCGTCGCTGCTTCTTACCGTAATCATTGCCTATTATTCAAAGTACGTTCCATTGCAGAATTGTCTTCTGCCTTTATCATTACCGCCCCCGAGGGTGCTGCAATTGTCTACACCAACAAATTCAGTCATCCTTTTTCAGAGTTACATAACACGAGCATGGGGCATGCCCACCTCGTTTGTACATAGTTTTCTTTTTTTGCACAACACTCAGAAGGTAGGGTCCTACCAGTTCATTTTTTCTCCAATGGATCGCTCTACACGATCTCACTATTGCTCTCCCTTACAACAACAGTCTCAGTAGAAGAAACATTGATGGATTTCGGCTATACGTATGCTCCTAACCTCATCCATCAGGGGGCATCTGTTATCACTGAAATTTCGTCCACACATGGCGACAAGAACTCAACATCGTCAAATAGTAATGAAGTCATTCATGGCACTGAATTAATTTCACAGCATTCCAAAAAGGTCAAAAACTATACAAAGTAACCAAACAATTGAAGAGCGCTTTACAGAAGTTGGGTGTGCAYGCACATGCGCGGAACAAGAACGTACCATGTGCGCATGCACGCACGATGCGCGACTATTGGCGCAAAAACCCGCACACATGCTAAACGACGCATTTATTGAATTGGCCGGCCTCCCAACCACTTATGGATCAGCTCCCAAGCCGATTTGACCCTCCAATTTGAGTTGAATCCGCATGGTAGGCTGGTCAAAGACCTAATGAAGTCCTAAAGAGACTCTCTTCACACTACAAAGGAGTTACATAATCACCCAATGCAATGCTAAAAAAAGCCATGAAGAAACCTCATTTTCTCAAGGAATTTCATGTAATGTTATGCTGCTTAGATTGTTTTAAGGACTCACTCCTTGACAATAACACATTAGCACCATTTCATTGAGCAATCCACCTCTCTATTGAGTGGATTTTCAAAGGAGTTCTTTCATCACCATTTTCATTTTTCTTATTGTAAGGAGAGCAAGTTTATGAGGGCGCAAGAGCCTTCCTTTGGAGGAAGAAGGGACTCATAGTCCCCTTTCTTCATTGTGATTTGATTTCATCAATAGATCAGCCCAAAAACATTGGTGATATTGGTCTTTTTGTGTTTGTTATTTCTTTATCCATATGCTTATGATTTTAGTTTGTATTAGTTTAATTCTTGCTTATAGTTTTGTTTTTTTTTCTCTAACTCTTTCCTCTACAGCTGTCATGCTCAGCAAGACCCAACTGGGCATGTAAGCACCTCTTATTTTCTCACCAAGGTGACGAAAAGGGTGCAAACACTCTTGCAGATTGGTTTAGAGAAAATTCTTTCATCTGGCTTGTCACCGAGTCTACAAACTTTACATTGGTGATACCTACTATGTCGTCGACATGAGGTACAGGATTTTGTCTAAGGTCATAAGTTGATCGCTGTGTGTCTGGAATAAGGTGATATAACATCCTAGACTGAGCATATATCAAATATAATTGTTGGGCTCTAAAGATCGCTTCCTCCTCAATGGAAACTATGGAAGTAGCAAATTCCTTCGAGATAGGAGCGTGAAAATACTTAAGGAACCATTTTAAAAGAAAATTTGTGGGTATAGGGGTTTTAATCAACCTCTTCCATCTATGCCACTCCTGGATATGATCCAAGATATGAGTGGTAGTTTCCTAGTGTAAAGTTGACAACAGTTCTAGGTCATCATCATAATGAATGGGAAACTGGAAGTGGTTAAGGAAAACCGACACCAACTGACTAAAATTCCCATATGCCCCCCTAGGTAGCTCAATATACCATTTCGCAACAACTCCTATGAGGGTGCGTTGAAATAATCTTAATCGAATAGAATCGTCATTAAGGGAATTCGATGAGCACCAAAGGTGAAAGGTAGTGACGTGATCACCAGGATCCTCTCCATTATTTCCCTCAAACTTCAAGATGTCCGAACGAAGTTTAGTGGGGACGGGGGGCCATGTAGGATCATGACTCACAAGGTAGGTCTTTAACTTAGACAAATATGGCAGATTAAATGTGGCCAGAAAAGGGAGACGGGGTTGAAGCATATAGCCCCATGCTCCCGAGAAAGAATGTGCTTGAGGAACTTGTTGACGGGCGAAATTGACCATCCGTCAATTGAGAGAGTGGAACCGGTCCGGGGTTGTCTAATAACCCAAGCCGTTTGGAATGAACCAACCTAACGGGTTTAGTGGCTCCGTTAGCCGATCTAAGGTCCTAAATAAAACAAAAAGAAAACTATTCTAAACTAACTAATCTAACTAAAACTAACTATTAAACAAACTAAACTAAAACTAATTATTAAAACAAACTAAATTAAAACTAACTAACTATATATACAATCTACTAACTAATACTATACTACCTCTAACTAATTTACTAACTAACTACCAACTGAAATATAACTTATTCACAAAATGTACAATATCCACAATTAACAAATTTGAATAAAACCTGGAAAACTCAATTATATTCTGCCCTAAGACATGGAAAGATATTTTTTGTTGATTTTATAATTTTATAAACAAGAAATAAAACAGAAACTAACTAAACTAAACTACTAATACTCTAATTCTAATTACTAACCTAAACTAAAACATATATCTAACTAAACTACTAATAAAAATACTGAACAAATAAATAACAAGCTGACCTAGAAACGCTCCAGGTTTGTCCTGTGTATGATGACTTCTAAGCTGGTCGGAGGAAGGAAACTCACACCGAATAATCCAGAATCTTCTCGTAAAAGATAGCTGCAATGGTCTTTAAGTTTGTTTACAGGACAAACAAGACATAAAAATCATAACAATTATATGATTTATAAATCTCTACAATAAGGTAAACTTGTTATGCAAAGACTTATATAGAATAATCCAATTGATGAAGAAGAGAAATATGTCATTCATAAACTGAATCAAGTAATTTCTATGTTTTTAAATAATGGAAGAAATCAAACATGGATCATATTAATAAATTCATATCATTTGCAAAAGACTAAGATAGCTAAAGTAGTCATTAATCAGATGCAAACTGATAACATAAACATGAAACAAAAGATTAATATTATGAAAAGCCAAAGCTGTAACAGAACATCAACTTCTCTCTCAGTTTGTATTAAAATTCCATATCCTTGTTCTCCCACGAATGAGGATGATTCTTATTACAAAAATAGTAAGTATTTATAAGTTTTTCCACAGGGTAAAACCTCCCTGTGGAAGTTATAAAACTATTTACATGATCTGGGAAGATATTCCCAATCTTAACTAAACTAGGAAACTATAATAAAACTAAAGCATCCAAATATCTCTTGAACTGTTCACCCAATCCCAAGCAATTCGAATTCACCTGAAAAAGGTCAGAAATAGACAAGTTAGAGAGATATTTTATTAATAAAACAATAAAAATTTAATTCTATAGACTAGCTACAGAATCCTCTGATTCTGTAGCTAGTCTTAAATAAGATACATAATCAACATCAGAATCGATTAAAAATCTTTTTAAAAAGAATCAAATCCAATTATCTTCCAATAACCATTTGAAAATGAATCATTGAGACCATAATGGTTATATCATTCAAAATTAAACAGTATTAAAAATGATTCAATCAAATACAGAGATAGGTGTATTCTGTTTCGATTGTTATCATAAGTCGGGTGATAAAATCATAATCGAACAATTGTGTAATCGTTTCACATGCAATTGAAAATGATATGATCAAAACAAATCGTATGCAATCGAATCCAACAAAATCATTTTCCAATCGTCATAGCTATAACGAGATAGTAAAAAACAATTCATACCATAAGCAAATTAAACCAACTGGTGCGTAACTGTCTATCAATGAAATCGTGATGAAATCACTTCACCTGGAAACAGGGTTCACGAGAAGTATATGATCGTTTGTTTTTAGTAAACTGGGTAGACAAGATCGATTTCCTTTGATCAAAACTATTTGTTTTGAAACACATTATAACCGGATTCGATAGAAACAACAAATATTTACCAATTCGTTTGCACGTTGAAAACAAACAGAGTAGCATTTCAGGATGTGAATCTAAATCATAAGAGTAATCGAACCAAATGAATTCGATTTGAGCAAATCCAACAGTAAGGAGTCTTAATATAATCATCGTGAATCGAAACTGTCCCACGATTCGGGCACGAATATTGCTTGCACATGCTTACATGAGCATATTGTTTTTGGAAAAACAGAGTCGTCTTTTCCCAAATTAAAAACTGAATAGAGAAATATTCACGATTTTTGAAAATCACATGACAGAGCATATCATAACCAACAAACTCATTTAAATAGTTTACCAATCAGAGCATCCGAATCATAACGAGATCGAATCCACACATAGTCATATTCTAAATTGAGCATGAGAACTTACTGTTCAGAGTGAGTACCAAACCAATTCAATTTGAAAGAACAACGTCGATTTTGTTAACTCAATCAGATACACGATCAAATCAAATGAAATGAAAATTAACCAAATCGAAATGAGAATCTATCGGTGTGTAAACTGGGGATGATTAAATCATATATCCAAAACGAAATTCCTTCTATTTTTATAAAAACGATACCATGTACAGGATGATCACCGAATGACAGAGGCATTTGGATGAGTGACTGAGCTATAAAAACTGAATGCAAATCATTATATCAACCTAGATTATTTACAAAATAAAATGATGTCAAAACCATACCTGTATAGCGACGAGGCTGCTTGATTATGCCAATTTGGAATTTACAACAGCCATGGCTGATTCCACGTTTTTGAACAGGATGGAGCTGGTTGTATTTTGATTTTTATCTGTTGCTTGGAGCTTGGCCTTTTGGCTGGTTAGCACTGCAATTTGATCCTCCAGTGATTGAATCTTCAATTAGAGTATCGGAACATCAGTATAATATCATTCTAACCATGAATTGCATTGGTCACAGGGTGACTGTGTGGGTTTAGAAAGAACAGACGAGGGTTTGGCCAAATTACCGAGGGTTTCACGAGGCAATTTAATACCTGGGTAGTCAGGGTCATTCTTTAGGAAGGGGGGAAGGTTCGATACAAAATCAAAAGGGGGATCGGGACGTAAACCCTGGGAGTAGGGGTACTCACTGGCTAGAAATCATTCCACATCAGAATCAAAATCCTCACTTAGGATGATAGGGTTTGGCTCAGCAGAGGGTTTGGATTTATTTCTTGCCATTCTCGAAATGATTTGGGCATTCCTTTTACCCTTAGCGTTAGCAGTAGGGTTTGCCTTGGGATTTTTGCTCATAGGTTTCTTTGTAGGCTTGGACTTATCGGTTCCAACGTCTGGAAAGTCAATAGGAGGGTCGACCGAGGGTTTAGGTAGTAGGACATGAAAGGGTACAGGTGGCTCGGCCTTGGCTTCAATTACCATAGGTTTATCAATCGGAACAAGGTTTAAATCCTCAAAACCATTACAAGCAATGAACGCTCTCCAGCTATCACCATGCAAACTCAAATGATAAATAACGATAAGCTTAATAAGCCCATGATGAAACAGGCTATTATCAGCCTTATTCCTTTTAAATCTTTTTGACATCTTGTATAAGCTGCATTGAAATTAGAAAGGCAGGTTTAAAGGATACCCTATAAAAATCATCAACAAACGTAGGTGGTAGAGGAACACGAGCCCGTATCGACCTTCACAGGTCACGAACTGCTTGACTAGCATTAATAGGTCATTCCATAGTGGTTTAGGTGCATAGATGGGCATACCTTTGTCACAAGAGGTGACTTTACGTGAGAGAAACAACAATGTCCATGGCACTTCCTCGACCTTGCAATTCTTAAACCATCGCTGCCCCGAAGCAGGTAACCCTATAAGAGAGCTGATAAAATTCTCATCAATCTCCAACTGTATTTCGCCTACCTTGGCTCTATAGCCATCAAAGGTCATGGCAAACTGTCGCGCTACACAAAGGTTAAAACCCTCAAATCGTCGTATAAAGGGTAGCCACCCATTTTCCTCGAGGTCTCTACAAGCATTGTCAACGAACAGAAACAGAGTGCGCAGAGGCTTCCTGAGCTAACAGAGGTGAACGATGAATATGGGATAGGCATAAATGCCAGCGTGCAAAGGTGGTGGAGTTATTCACTGCCATGCAAAACAATTATGGTCAAAGTACAACCGTCGATTTACATAGTAAATCAACCCATTATAGCATAGTCAACAGTCATATCACTTGGCCGACTAATGAACAATGGTAAGTGCATGTGCAATCAACGTTATACCAAATTTTTTAATCCACCAATAGTCAAATTAAAACCAATACCAAACTCAACTATGCGCCAATGTATCAACCGATATCAATAGTTTAACCAACGTGAAAATATGTTTTCATATAACCAACAGTTATGAACAATAGACATAGGCATTATATTAAAAAGATATGTATGAAAGATTTAAACATAATACCCATATATCTTATGAAACCAAAAGGTCAAGTAAATCAAATAAAAATGCAATCCAAATACCAATGCATTACACATTTAATGAAACCAAGTTACACACTCAATATAAGAATTTCCAATGAGTATAGTTCGAAAGTTTTGCCAGCTACATAATGATAAACAAAAGGTAAGTGCAATAGGCATATCGACAAGAAAGACAACGACAGTTCAAATAGTGATTTCAATGCGACTTCGAAACATTAATTTTTCACGCTTACAGTCGTGAAAACAAAACGAAGGTAAGTGTGCAAGTGTCGCAAAAATAAAAGTGTCGTTTATTTGAAAATTGCGACGAAAAACTGGTGTTTGCAAAAACATTGGTGTAGGCAGCTTATAAGACAACGGAAAAATGTGAATTGGCTACCAACAATGGAGACACATTGGTAGAAGCAGTTATCTCTGTCAAAAGAAACAAATTCAGATTAGGACAACAAAAAAAATTTCAACTCAAAAATAACAACCAGAAAATCGTACTAACATCATCATTAACCATCTTTTCCAGCAGTGTTTCAAAAGATGAAGACTGATAACAATCTTAAGATCATCAAGTCACGATATTAAAGATAAAATCTCCGATACTGTTGGCATGGCCACTTCTGCCAGCAGGCATCCATAGCCTCGACAGGGTTTACATTTAACCCACTCTGACGTTTGTATCCTGCCAAGAAGTTCTGGATCAGAATAAAGGTATTAAAAGAGGTTTCCTTTTTGCAGATTTTCATATACCCGACATTTCTTCGTTGCCAGCGGGCCTGTTCAGTACCCCAGCGAAGTTGTCTTGGTGCCATGCATGCATTTACCCACTGCTAGCAGACCTGTTTAGCATCCCGTCGGGTTTACAAGCACTTCCCACAACTCTTATTCATAATTTTTGTTTTGTTTTTCATAGATATATAGCTGAGCGGGGTGACGCTGAAAATCATGATATTTTAACATAATTTTTTCAGACCTTGTCAGAATTTTTAGAACTATCCTTTATTTAGATTCAGAGATGTTTTATTCAAGAAACAACTTCCTAAGACAGGGAGACATCCTCTGAGTCATTCCTTTATGGAAAAGGGACAGCGTAAAAATATAATAGATGATCATGACGAACTTTACTTTGGGATCGAGACCAGTAGACTTCTTTCAAACAACAGACTTTTCCAACATATATTTCAGATATATACCATTGATGTTTGTATGAATTTTTCAGAAGTTATTTCAGCGAAGAAAATCTCTTTCATCTTTGTCTGCATAGCTCAGTGTACAGGTATGTGTATATCGAAAAACACAAACTGATAAATTCAAATCAAAATAAAAAACAGAAAGAAAACGGAAATGCAAACAAAAGCAAAAATATATACATAATATATAAGGGTAGTTATCAAGCAAAGTATTTTTTCAGGGCTTGGCCATTCACCGGGTAGGTGTCAAGATGGCCTTCAAGATTCTGTAATCGAAAGGAACTAGGACCCAACGTTTCAGCAATTAAAAACGGTCCAAGCCATAAGTTTTGAAATTTAGTGTGCTCACCCTTTCCCTCGTGTGGTTTGTCCCACTTCAAGACGAGAACGCCTACTTCAAACTTCCTATCAGAAGCAGAATTAGAATTGAACCAGCTTTTAACCAATTGTTGATGTTGATCTAATTTATGCTTAGCTTGGGCTCTTACCTCTTTTAGCTTCATCAAGGCGTTAATTCAGTTTTCTAAAGGGGGACAATCTTCTTCTTGGACTTTTTGTGACAACTGAAGCGAAGGAAGAAGAATGTGAGGTGGAAGATTTGCTTCTCTGCCATAAACGAGAAAAAAGGGGAAGTTGCTTATGGTAGCTTTGGGCGTTACCCTATCATCCCACAGTGCGTTCAACAGTGCATTGTGCCAATTTTTGTGATTTTCAACCACCGTTCTCTTGATAATTTTAATCAAGTTCTTGT
The DNA here is from genome assembly GCA_010110895.2 of Picea sitchensis. Lineage (NCBI taxonomy): Eukaryota > Viridiplantae > Streptophyta > Pinopsida > Pinales > Pinaceae > Picea > Picea sitchensis. The sequence continues at coordinate 40,735 of SNQJ01S0065832.1, read as the reverse complement.
TTGTTGATCCTGCTAATCCGTTGCCCTGGGGGTAAGAACTAGCAGAATACTTCAGCTTAATTCCTTTCTCTAAAGAGAACTCTCTCATCTCAAGAGAATAAAAGTATGAAGCGTTGTCAAAGACTAGACAGTCAGGGATACCAAAATGAGTGATGATATTCGAATTTAGAAAGGCAATAACTTGACTGGTGTTGACAGTTCTTAGCACAGAATCTTCAGACCATCGAGTAAAGTAATTTGTGGATGTCACAATATACTTGTGTTGTTGCAAGGATGAAGGCTTAATTGGACCTATGATATCAAGGCCCCATTGCTGGAAAGGAGAATCTACTGAAACGGGTTGCAAGGGAAAGGCTGGTTTTTGCAACCGCCCTGATGCTTTCTGACAGATGATACATTTAGGACATAAGGCATGGGCATCCCTAAAAAGTGTGGGCCAGTAATAACCGGCTCTTAAAACCTTATGAGCAGTGGTGTCACCACCGAAGTGACCACCAGCTTCTCCTGCATGCAACTCAAGCAATACTTTTTCTGCTTCGTCCTTTTCAAGACAACGCATCAGTATGCCATCAAAATTCTGACGAAACAGTACACCGTTAACCAGATGAAAGGAGGCAGAATTTAGCCTCAACGCTCTTCTCTTGGCGGGGTCAAGGTGACGGGGGGGTGATCCATGTTCAAGACAGAATCTTATATTGCCATACCAAGGACTAACAAGGTTTTGTGCACAACAAATCAGACTTTGATCACTTTGACCTAGGTTTGACGTATCACTATCTTCTTGCTGTCCTATTTCCAAATCAACAACCAACTTACACAACCCTTGGCCTCTCACAATCTGAGCTAGGGTGATTTCTAAGTCATACTCCTGCAAGGAGGTGACCTAGTTATCTCTCTTCTCTCCTAACTCCTTCTGCACTAACAAGTTTCTTACGGCGGGGTAGGGGACAATGACTTTCGTCCTTGACTTCAAAAGATAGGACCGGAAATTCTTAATTTCTTTGAAAATAGCGTAGGCTTGCCGATCAACCGCTGGGTAGTTAAGTTCAGTGCCTTTGAAAGAGGATCTCATAAAGGCGATGGGTACTTCGTGGTTCTCGGTATTCTTCTGAGTTAGGATGGCGGCATAAGAACGGTCAGAGGCAAAAGTATAGAGTGTGAAATCTTGAGAGAAGTCAGGGCTCATGAGAGACGGAGCGTCTATTATGGCCTTCTTTATGGAATTAAAATATTGATATTTTGTGGGTCCCCAGTAATATTGGGTGTCTTTCTTAATCAGGTTCTGGAGAGGTCTGACCATTTCAGAGAAACTAGGGACGAATCTTCTCACGAAGTTAATCTGGCCTAAGAAAGACTGCATGGATTTTTTGGATGCAGGAGGGGGAAGTTTAGCGATGGCTTGAGTCCTCTCGGGGTCAATAATCATTCCTTCGCTAGACACAATGAAACCTAAGAGTTTACCCTGTTCTACTACAAATATGGACTTTTTGGGGTTGAAGGAGATGTCGTATTTACGACATCGTAGCAGAACGACTCGTAAGTGAGCTAGATGATGGTATTTATTTTTAGAATAAACAATCACATCATCTATGTAAACTACGACGGAGTGATTGATTAAGCCTCGAAAAGCAATATCCATTTCTCTCTGAAAGGTAGCACCAACATTAATCAACCCAAAGGGCATTTTGCGATAAGCATAAGTTCCCCATGGAGTACGGAAGGTAGTTTTGAGTTGGTCTGGTGGAGACATCAGGACTTGGTTGTATCCAGAGAAACCATCTAACAGGGATAGCCTCTCGGAACCAGATACATGTTGAAGGATCTGTTCCATGGGTGGGGCAGGATAGTTGTCTTTGTCAGATGCTCTATTGAGGTTCCGGAAATCGACGCAGAGTCGGATTTCCTCATTTTTCTTCCGAACTGGGACAAGGTTGGACACCCATTGAGTGTGCCTAACAGGAAAAATTATTTTTTTTTTTGTTTTACTAGGGGAATCGGTAACAACGGCAGTATCGTACTCGCGTGACACGGGGTCGAATCCTGCCGGCTGCCTTATAACCCCTAGGGAGAAACGCACAGCCCGCAAGCACGCCCTCCGAGTAAATCGGGGTGAGAATCGACCTTGA
>SNQJ01S0065832.1:8275-33087 GCA_010110895.2 Picea sitchensis | reverse complement strand
AGAAACCTCATTTTCTCAAGGAATTTCATGTAATGTTATGCTGCCTAGATTGTTTTAAGGACTCAATCCTTGACAAGACCACTTTGGCACCATTTCATTGAGCAACTCACCTCTCCATTGAGTGGGTTTGCAAAGGAGTTCTTCCATCACCATTTTTATTTTTCTTGTAAGGAGAGCAAGTTTGTGAGGGTCCAAGAGCCTTCCATTGGAGGAAGAAGGGACTCATAGTCCCCTTTCTTCATTGTGCTTTGATTTCATCAATAGATCAACCTAAAAACATTGGTGATATTGGTCTTTTTGTGTTTGTTATTTCAATATCCATATGCTCATAGTTTTAGTTTGTTTTAGTTTAATTCTTGCTCATAATTTTGTTTTTCTTTCTCTAACCCTTTCCTCTATAGCTGTCATGCTCAGCAAGACCCAACTGGGCATGTAAGCACCTCTCATTTGCTCACCAAGGTGACGAAGAGGGTGCAAACAGATTGGAAACCATACTGGGGATCAGGTATCAATTCCTACCTCTTTTGGGTTTATTTTGCTCTTCTTTTAGTTTGCTTAACTTGTAGGTGCACAAATCGGCCTCTGCCGACCTGCTAACCAGTCAATTCACAAGAGAATTGGGAGAAATCCATCCGGATTTTCTTTCTCGACCTTTTATCACAGGTGCGCGGGTATTCCACCCCATAGATGTGCATCGTGCATGCATGTGCTTTCGTAACAGACTTTCTGTGCGCGCATGCGCTTTCTGATTCATTTCTTTTCGCGCGCCAGCGCTCTATGCGTTCCTGTCTACACTAGGGGCCACGTATTTTGAAAAAAATTTCACTTTGTAAGTCCTTTGGATGTGGGGAAGGCCATATTCCTTCTGAAAAATGATGTCAAAAATGCTGTAAAGCCACATTACACTTAGTCCCCTCATCATATAAAGGGGTTAGTCGAGCACACATAGGCACTTAGGAGGATAAAAATCAATTTCCCTTATTTTCTTTTTTCCACATGGATGGCTTTCTTTGACTTATAACATAAGTGGACAATCATATTTAATCACATCTTAACTCACATTTGGGACTCGAAGTTGAAGTAACAATCGTTGAGTATGCTCTTCTCTCGCGCCTCCAAGCGATCTTGAGAAACAGAAAAGGATTGTGAAAACAATCTCATCTCCTTTAAACAAAAGTTTTAAAACCTTTTAGGAGAGGACAACGGCCCTTTTGGGACCCCTCTTAGTTTCATTTTTTCAAACACGTTTTAAACTTGTAACGGGCCCATACATTCCCACATGCTACAAAGATATAATAGTGGTTGAAATTTCGCTTTCTTAGATCAAAGAACTAGGAGAGTTTAAAAGTTTGTAACGGGCCCATACATGCCCACATGTTCAATCTAGGATAGTTTCATGCTTTTCTATATTATCGCACAATAGGGAGTTAAAGGATAGTAACAGACCCACATCTCCACATGCTAGCTTCCTAGGGCTTTTGAATTCCGCAAGGTTGTACCAAAGACATCTAGCTAATTAGGTAATCATACTTTTGTAAGGACCAAGCGAAGTCCACATGCAACAAGGTGACATCTAATTAACTAAAAATTGGCGCACTTTCACTCACACACAAAAGTCACTTCACACTCACATAGCTTCTTCTCGAAACGTGGAAGTTCAAGTAAGTTTCCTCCAAAGGGATTCCGAAAACACCCCATCTTTTCTTGACAGGACTATCCACTCCCACTGTTAATCAAACGAGGTTGGTTTTCACCCCCAGCCTCACAAAACAACTTCATCTAAAAACTTTCTAAAAAATCACTAAGTTTTCCTCCACAGGAGGTGCCAAAATAAATTTTTAGTCTAGGTAGGATTTCAGGGATAGGCATCCAAATAACTCCCCGTTATCTGGTTCTCACATTTTCAAACATAGAGGTTGTCAAATAGGGAACTTCAAATCCTCCAAGTCAAGTGTTCCAATCACCATAAGGCAGGGATATACTCATGAAGGGTTGAAGGTCGAGGTTCGGTTGTTCTGTGCGTCCCCCCTTGAGGCACCCACCTCTTGGACGGGATCCATCCCGTGACCCATTTCTTAGGATGAAAATCTAAATGCCGCACTTTGACTGAGGTACCTAGTGACCAACTTTAGGACATCTACCCAGGTGGCAATTGTGGGCTACAATTGCACCTTGATTAGATTTTGTGTGGCTATTGGGAAATATCGCCAGCTCTTTTGGGATATGGCCCCTCTACCCCTCATTATAACCAATTATTTCATCCTTCACTAGTGTCTCTTCCAGTGACTTCAGACCCCACTGTTGAGTACTATTGGAAGGTCCAGTGCTATTTGAGAGAAAGGACGTTACATCTTCTAGGACACGAACATTTGCTTTCTTTTTATTCCCCCACGTGTAAAAAACCCACTTACCCATATATATGCTTCTTTCTCATTTTATGTATGATGCACAACTGATTACAGTTTGATTTGGATATATATATTGTGAAAACATTCAATGCAAAGGTTTGTTATTTTTGTATTTCTCTCACCACTTGTTGCACATATTCACATAGCTAGTCAGACATCATAGGGGAACCACAGAACCCCCATCATTCACGACGTTTACTCAACCTCCCTCCTATCTTAGGGGGAGTATTTGGTCGTACCCGCTCGTCGGTACCTCCTTCACACACTCCTATGAGTGCCACTATCTTAGGATCATCTTTTCTTGGTTCTACATTACTTGGGTCAACTTCCCAAGGTCATTCGTTCACTCGCTCTCCTTTGCAAGGAAGTGAGGGACCCACTTCCTCTCAAGGAGGGAGCACCAACCCACCTAGTCCCCATAAAGGGTCAGGTTCACAACACACTATGGATGGAGCTAACCCTCCTCCCCCACTACAGATGCCATATTTGGCCTCTCTCAACATACCGGATCTCACCAAACTTACCAATGATCCTATATTGCATGACACCACATGGCCTGCAATTCCAACAAGACTTCCTTCAGACATACCAAAGTTTGAAGGGAAGGCAGGGGATGACCCCGCCAACCATGTCATGACCTTTCATCTATGGTGTTCTTCCAATAGCATTATGGATGATTCCATCAGACTGTGATTATTTCAATGCACACTTACTGGCCCATCAACCAAATGGTATGTCAAAGAAAAATCAGGGTCCCATCGGACTTTTGAGTCCTTTGCCAAAGCATTATTGACCTTCTTCCAATTACCCATCCACCACGAAAATGGTCTAGAACTACTGTATAACTTCAAACAAACCTCAGCCACCCACATCGCTGACCACATTCATGAGTGGCGTAGGCGACGTAGTTTGTGTAAAGCAGAAACCACCAAGAAACAATGTATTGACTGGTTTCTTCGATCACTTGTCTCTCTCCTTGGAAAGGATGTAGCTTCCACCTTCCCTCATTTGAAGAGGAATCCATCAGTAAGTCCCAACAGTATGACCTTATTTATGCACAGTCAGGGTACTTATACACGGTACTTCCTGATCTTCCAAAACCTATGCCCTTTGGCCAAGACAAACCTGGGATGTCTCACTCAGCAGATGGAATAATAGGTGCCACCACACACCATGGTCCACAACCCCAACCACCACCGATGTATGGAACACCTCAATACCCGCCGACATATGGGGGCACTCCTTATTACCTCCCACCCCCTTATCAACAGCCATACCCTGTTGCTATACCTCCACCCATCAGTGGACCACCACCAGCACCCCCCATACATCCACCTGTCCCCACAAATAGTGGTACTCCCTCAACATCAGCTTATAGTACTAGATAAAGAACTATGCCTTCCTATGTACCTCATGGATCGGTACCACCAAAAAATCCATACTTCCCATTTCCTGGTCCTCCACAACCCATGGTTCCCCCACATCTACATGCGGGGGTAAATTTTGTTCAACCTTCGGCTGCTCAACATTACCAAAATTTCAAACAATTGAATACAGCCAACCCAACTCATCCATCGAACAATGCCAAGAAGAAAGGAAGGAACAGGAATAACAACAACCCTGGTCAAGGCGGGAATCAACCCCCAAAGCACCAACCCACTGGGGGCAACCAGAACCAAGGAAACCAAAAACCCCAAGGGGGCAATAACAACAAATGCCAAGGGATAAATAATGTTAAAACCATCTTCCCTTGTGCTCTTTTTGGTGAGTACAGTCATTACACTCACCATTTCCCCCAGATCGCTGATTTCAAATGGTTGAAAGACTCGGGTAGTATTCCCCATTCTCCTACACAAACTACCCCTCAACAGGCACCACAACAATACGTGCAACAACCCCCTCCCACCGTGCTGCAAAATACTATTCCACATCAAGGTGTGATGAACACCCAACAGGATACACAACACCCCCCACCTCAAGTGGGCCAATACCACAACCCCAACAATCCAGCAGAGCGCACAATTCTCCTCACTAGTGAGGAAGAAATTCTTCTGCAAACGCGTAATCGTCAATATCATACACCCGTTGAGTCTACTTCCATCTCTCCAAACACCGACCCTACACTCACGGGACCCCCGTTGGTGATCCCTCGCCCGTCCGCCGAACCACCACTTCGCATCCCTCGCATCCCCTTGCGCAGTAATGTCCACAATCCATAGGCTAGGGCAGCTCATAACTACAGCTTGGTAGATGACTTAGCACAATCCCCGACTTCCATTTCAGTCTTGGAAGTCCTCCAGACTTGTCCTACGCAGCGGAAATCTTTACTTTCCGCACTGGGGGTAGTCGACCCTGCAGATACTCGACTTATCACCTTTGATCTTGATAGCGGAGAACCTCGTCTTCCCGCCTTGATCGCTTTTCAAGTACCAGTGAGAATACAGAACATCACAGTTCATCGGTGTATCATCGATGAAGGTGCCTCTACGTCCATCATGTCCAAAATAGTATGGCAGAAACTTGGTTCCCCGAAACTCATTCCCTCTACCATCACATTACGAGATTATGACGGACAACCATCCTCTCCTGAAGGGCTCTTCCAAAATGTCCCCGTAGAACTCGGGGGAAAGACTATCCTCATTGATATCGAATTTATCGACGCCCCGCTCGATTATAATATCCTGTTCGGGCGTAGCTACATGTACGCTATGAAGGCAGTGGCCTCTTCCGTCTTTCGGACAATGATGTTCCCCCACAATGGGAAGATCGTGAACATCGACCAAGTCTCACATTATGAGCCTAACCCATATGCCAACCTCGATAACATTCTTCCTCTCATCCACACCAACCCGGACGCATATCCACTCATCGAGATGGGTCCTGGGATTTTTAAAGATCCATCCTTGTTAGGGACATACCATGGAGCACCACCACTCCTTCCCCCTAATCAAGTATGAGTCGTCTCATCTAACAGAACTCACATGGAGGATGCTCTTCCTCCTCATGAGGCTTCAGTCATCCCTGACGTCTCAATAGTCGCAGAACCACTCTCGCCGGAGCCTCATGCGCACTTGTCAACCTCAACAGTCCACGAATCCACATCCCCTCAAGGGAATAATCCCATTTGGGAGTCACTCCCCCAACCCCTCACCCAAATTCCCTTCTTTTACCCTCCCCCAGGTATTGAAGCTTTTCAGGTAGTCGCAACACTCACACTACCTAATATGGTGTTAGCAATCCCATTTTGGTATTTACACCCACCGGAGATGGTCCCTTGACCATCCCTTCCCCCACAGGAAGGACTTCCCATGATGATTCCTGTCCTTACCCCCACCACCCCTATACTCACTAACCCCCCTGCTACAGCTGGGGGCAGAAGGAAGAAGAAGGAGCCCACCGCTCCACTTCCTCAACGCATCCCACCACCTTGCACACTATGTGAGAAAGAGGGCCACCAAACCAACAACTGTCCATCCCTACCTGAATTACGAAATTTAATCCCCCTCAATTAAAATCTCACAACACCCGCCTCTACTGCTAGTCCCCCTACTACCACCAATCCTTCCAGTAGTAAAGGGTTGAGGACCAAATATGCTTGTGCTATATGTTCAGAGTATGGCCATTACACCCACCATTTCCCAGCACTGCCATGCTTTCGATAGACATTAGCAGCTGTACGCTAGAACTTCCAGAACAACCCACGCCCTGCTACGTCCTCCTCAAACATCACTGAAATTCGCTATGTCACCACTTCAGTCAATGAACGTATGAGATGCCCTTTCTCTCTCTGCGATTCATTAACTCATTTCACATACCAGTGTCCTATGATCCTTGCATACAGGCAACATCAATTAGCCCTACTTCACCGACCCGCAAAGACAATAATTGACATTACTTCATTACTCGAGGACCTTCATGTCATTTCTCTTGAACCCTGCCCAAAAATTCAAAACCTATTTCTATGCAGGATGATCAGACCACTAACCTGATACTCACAGTACGTCGATCGGATGCCTCGTCCTCCCCAAATATCCAAATCTCCTCTGAAATCTGCTCGTCCAGTCACTGTTGCAGCAGGTACAAATGAGGTGGCAATGTGGGCCCTACAGCTATATATAGGCCTTTTTCCAAACTTCCACTCACCATTCCTGGAGCCTAAGGTGTCCATTTTTCAAACCGTCTTCAGCCATGGGATCAGCATCCCGCCACCTACATCATAGCTATCACTGGGTCACTTTTCATTCCGAGTCCCCGGGGCACCTTTTTTTCATCTCATGGTCAGGTACACACGCGCATTGTCACATTTGTCAAATACATGCTAATATCTTTGTTCTCTTCAGATATTGTTCACTTTGGGTATTTGGTTGTTATGTGCGCAGGTACTTGCTCATTGGTCATCGACATCATCCCTTCAGGTATATATTCAGCACTGGCATGTAGTCTCTCCCACTGTATTGCATTTACATTTCCAGTCACACCCGCTGATATTGGCCTTTAGGATCCTCATTCTCGGCTCTGCAGTACCCATACCTTCATTTGCATATTTGGTACTGTTACCTGGTAGCATTCTTACCCACGTGAGTTGTCCCATTCATAGCACATTTTGGCACTTTTTGACACTCATGCTGCTCTTCATTACCCTTTAGGGATGGGAGTCCCGATAGTCTTTCATCATGTCATGAATCAACCACATACTCCTTCTCCTCATTTTTCTAGCTTTTCCACCTGGACTCCCAGATTATCTCTTTATGGTTCTATTCCTTTTTACCTGCACCTCCGCAGTATCATGAACCCTCCATTTCATCCACAATCTGTCTGCCCATCTGCGAACCTATCCTCATTTCGCCTACCTCATACAGAAACTCACCAATGGGCCCCCCACCCTTCATCAGTTTTCCAAGAAAGTTTTGCCCTCCCTGGGGCACTCATTTCACACTGGGGCACCCGTTTCTGTATTTGTACATTTCTCCCCAAATTATTCATTATTTATTGTACAAATGCCTTTATTTCCAGTCATTACATTTTCTTTTTTTGTCACCGTTGGCGACTTGCTTCCTTTGGGCCACACGCAACCCATGTCACCCTTGGTTGGAGTTTTACTTATCATCTACCCTCGCCGGCATTGTCCATATCTTCAGAGTACTCCACAGGTCACTTACCTCTACCCTTTGAATTTGTTCACCTTGTCCCGTCTCTGGCACAACTTATCACCGGTCTTGTCGTCCCTCTAACACTCGACCTTGTTACACGGTTGTGGCCACTTTTTATCTCATACATCCTCCAACCAAGGGTAGTCTTGAGTCTTCCCACGTCTTGACTTCGTCCAATGTACCTCTTCCACTTCCCCCCCTCAGTATATTCTACGAAGCCCTTTTCTTCTAGGAGTCGCGTTCCCCTTTTGCCGACATCAACACAATTTTCCAGAAGGGCGACAGTATCTTGATTCTCATTCTCCATTCAATGAGAGATCTCGGACGGCACAGGGTGAAACATCATTGCACCCTGCTGTCATTGGCCCCCATCACATTCGATGCCAACACTTTCTCATGTTATGGTGGGTCTTACTTTGCGACTATTGCAGTTATTTATCATTTGTCAAAGACCTCTGAACTAGGTAGGGCCATCAATGCCCACATCATCGTCACTGCTTCTTACCGCGATCATTGCCTATTATTCAGAGTACGTTCCTTTGCAGAATTGTCTTTTGCCTTTATCATTACCACCCCCGAGGGTGTTGTAGTTGTCTACACCAACAATTCTGTCATCCTTTTTCAGAGTTACATAACACGAGCATGGGGCATGCCCGCCTCGTCTGTACACAGTTTTATTGTTTGTTTTGCACAAATCTCAGAAGGTCGGGTCCTACCAGTTCCTTTTTTCTCCAACGGATTGCTCTGCACGATCCCACTATTGATCTCCCTTACAACAACATTCTCAGTAGAAGAAACATTGATGGATTTTATTCTATACGTATGCTCCTAACCTCATCCATCAGGGGGCATCTGTTATCACTGAAATTTTGTATGCACATGGCGACAAGAACTCAGCATCGTCAAATAGTAATGAAGTCATTCATGGCACTGAATTAAATTTCACAGCATTCCAAAAAGGTCAAAAACTATATAAAGTAACCAAAAATTGAAGAGCGCTTTACAGAAGTTGGGTGCGCACGCATATGCGCGGAACAGGAACATACCATGTGCGCATGTGCGCACGATGCACGGATGTTGGCGCAAAAACCCGTGCACCTGCTAAACGACGCATTTATTGAATTGGTCGGCCTCCCAACCACTTATGGATCAGCTCCCAAGCCGATTTGACCCTCAAATCTTAGCTGAATCCGCATGGTAGGCTGGTCAAAGACCTAATAAAGCCCTAAAGAGCCTCTCTTCACACTACAAAGGAGTTACATAATCACCCAATGCAATGCTATAAAAAGCCATGAATAAACCTCATTTTCTCAAGGAATTTCATGTAATGTTATGCTGCCTAGATTGTTTTAAGGACTCAATCCTTGACAAAACCACTTTGGCACCATTTCATTGAGCAACTCACCTCTCCATTGAGTGGGTTTGCAAAGGAGTTCTTTCATCACCATTTTTGTTTTTCTTGTAAGGAGAGCAAGTTTGTGAGGGTCCAAGAGCCTTCCATTGGAGGAAGAAGGGACTCATAGTCCCCTTTCTTCATTTTGCTTTGATTTCATCAATAGATCAGCCTAAAAACATTGGTTATATTGGTCTTTTTGTGTTTGTTATTTCAATATCCATATGCTCATAGTTTTAGTTTGTTTTAGTTTAATTCTTTCTTATAATTTTGTTTTTCTTTTTCTAACCCTTTCCTCTACAGCTGTCATGCTCAGCAAGACCCAACTGGGCATGTAAGCACCTCTCATTTTCTCACCAAGGTGACGAAGAGGGTGAAAACACTTCCAATAACCATTCGAAAATGAATCATTGAGACCAAAATGGTTATATCATTCAAAATTAAATAGGATTAAAAATGATTCAATCGAATACAGAGATAGGTGTATTCTGTTTCGATTGTTATCATAAGTCAGGTGATAAAATCATAATCGAACAGTTGTGTAATCGTTTCACATGCAATTGAAAATGATATGATCAAAACAAATCGTATGCAATCGAATCCAACAAAATCATTTTCCAATCATCATAGCTATAACGAGATAGTAAAAAAAAATTCATACCATAAGTGAATTAAACCAACTGGTGCGTAACTGTCTATCAACGAAATTGTGATCAAATCACTTCAGCTGGAAACAGGGTTCACGAGAAGTATACGATCGTTTGTTTTTAGTAAACTGGGTAGACAAGATCGATTTCCTTTGATCGAAACTATTTGTTTTGAAACGCATTATAACCGGATTCGATAGAAACAACAAATATTGACCAATTCATTTGCACGTTGAAAACAAACAGAGTAGCATTTCAGGATGTGAATCTAACTCATAAGAGTAATCGAACCAACTAAATTCGATTTGAGTGAATACAACAACAAGGAGTCTTAATATAATCATCGTGAATCGAAACTGTCCCACGATTCAGGCATGAATATTGCTTGCACATGCTTACATGAGCATATTGTTTTTAGAAAAACAGAGTCGTGTTTTCCCAAATTAAAAACTGAATAGAGAAATATTCACGATTTTTGAAAATCACATGACAGAGCATATCGTAACCAATAAACTCATTGAAATAGTTTACCAATCAGAGCATCCGAATCATAACGAGATCAAATCCACACATAATCATATTCTAAATTGAGCATGAGAACTTATTGTTCAGAGTGAGTACCAAACCAATTCAATTTGAAAGCACAATGTCGATTTTGTTGACTCAATCAGACACACGATCAAATCAAATGAAATGAAAATCAACCAAATCGAAATGAGAATCTATCGATGTTTAAACTGGGGATGATTAAATCATATATCCAAAACGAAATTCCTTCTATTTTTATCAAAATGATTCCATGTACAGGATGATCACCGAATGACAAAGGCATTTGGATGAGTGACTGAGCTATAAAAACTGAATGCAAATCATTATATCAACCTAGATTATTTACAAAATAAAATGACGTCAAAACCATACCTGTATAGCGACGAGGCTGCTTGATTATGCCAATTTGGAATTTACAATAGTCGTGGCTGATTCCACATTTTTGAAAAGGATGGAGCCGGTTGTCTTTTTATTTTTATCTGTTGCTTGGAGCTTGGCCTTTTGGCTGGTTAGCACTGCAATTTGATCCTCCAGTGATTGAATCTTCGATTGGAGTGTCGGAACATCGGTATAATATCGTTATAACCATGAATGGCATTGGTCACAGGGTGACTGTGTGGGTTTAGAAAGAACAGACGAGGGTTTGGCCAAATGACCAAGGGTTTCACGAGGCAATTTAATACCTGGGTAGTCAGGTTCGTTCTTTAGGCAGGGGGGAAGGTTCGATACAAAATCAAAAGGGGGATCGGGACATAAACCCTGCGAGTAGGGGTACTCGCTGGCTAGAAATCGTTCCACATTAGAATCAGAATCCTCACTTAGGACGATAGGGTTTGGCTCAATAGAGGGTTTGGGTTTATTTCTTGCCATTCTCGAAATGAGCCAGGCATTCCTTTTACCCTTAGCGTTAGCAGTAGGGTTTGCCTTGGGCTTTTTTCTCATAGGTTTCTTTGTAGGCTCAGACTTATCGGTTCCAATGTCTGGTAAGTCAATAGGAGGGTCGGCCAAGGGTTTAGGCAGTAGGACATGAAAGGGTACAGGCGACTCGGCCTTGGCTTCAATTACCATAGGTTTATCAATCGGAACAGGGTTTAAATCCTCAAAACCATTACGAGTGATGAACACTCTCCAGCTATCACCATGCAAACTCAAATGATAAATAATGATAAGCTTAATAAGCCCATGATGAAACAGGCTATTATCAGCCTTATGCCTTTTAAATATTTTTGACATCTTGTATAAGCTGCATTGAAAGTAGAAAGGCAGGTTTAAAGGATACCCTATAAAAATCATCAGCAAACGTAGGTGGTAGAGGAACACGAGCCCGTATCGACCTTCACAGGTCATGAACTGCTTGAATAGCATTAATAGGTCATCCCATCGTGGTTTAAGTGCAGAGATGAGCATACCTCTGTCACAAGAGGTGACTTTGCGCGAGAGAAAAATCAATGTCCATGGAACTTCCTCGAGATCAACAGACTTCTTTCAAACAACAGACTTTTCCAACATATATTTCAGATATATACCATTGATGTTTGTATGAATTTTTCAGAAGTTATTTCAGCGAAGAAAATCTCTTTCGTCTTTGTCTGCACAACTCAGTGTACAGGTATGTGTATATCCAAAAGCACAAACTGATAAATTCAAATCAAAATAAAAAACAAAAATAAAACGAAAATGCTAACAAAAGCAAAAATATATACATAATATACAAGGGTAGTTATCAAGCAAAGTATCTTTTCAGGGCTTGGCCATTCACCGGGTAGGTGTCAAGATGCCCTTCAATATTCTGCAATCGAAAGGAACTAGGACCCAACTTTTCAGCAATTAAAAACGGTCCAAGCCATAAGTTTTGAAATTTAGTGTGTTCACCCTTTCCCTCATGTGGTTTGTCCCACTTCAAGACGAGATCGCCTACTTCAAACTTCCTATCAGAAGAAAAATTAGAATCGAACCAGCTTTTAACCAATTGTTTATGTTGATCTAATTTATGCTTAGCTTGGGCTCTTACCTCTTTCAGCTTCATCAAGGCGTTAATTCAGTTTTCTAAAGGGGGACAATCTTCTTCTTGGACTTTTTGTGACAACTGAAGTGAAGGAAGAAGAATGTGAGGTGGAAGAATTGCTTCTTTTCCATAAACGAGAAAAAAGGGGAATTTGCCTATGGTAGCTTTGGGCATTACCCTATCAACCCACAGTGCGTTCAATAGTGCATTGTGCCAATTTTTGTGATTTTCAACCACCGTTCTCTTAATAATTATAATCAAGTTCTTGTTTGTTGATTCTGCTAATCCGTTGCCCTGGGGGTAATAACTAGCAGAATACTTCAGCTTAATTCCTTTCTCTAAAGCGAACTCGCTCATCTCAAGAGAAGAAAAGTATGAAGCGTTGTCAAAGACTAGACAGTCAAGGATACCAAAACGAGTGATGATATTCGAATTTAGAAAGGCAATAACCTGACTGGTGTTGACAGTTCTTAGCGCAGCAGCTTCAGACCATCGAGTAAAGTAATATGTGGTTGTCACAATATACTTGTACTGTTGCGAGAATGGAGGGTTAATTGGACCTATGATATCAAGGCCCCATTGCTGGAAAGGAGAATCTACTGAAACGGGTTGCAAGGGAAAGGCTGGTTTTTGCAACAGCCCTGATGCTTTCTGATAATTGATACATTTATGACATAAGGCATGGGTGTCCCTAAAAGGTGTGGGCCAGTAATAAATAGCTCTTAAAACCTTATGAGCATTGGTGTCACCGCCGAAGTGACCACCAGCTTCTCCTGCATGCAACTCAAGCAAGAATTTTTCTGCTTCGTCCTTTTCAAGACAACGCATCAGTACGCTGTCAAAATTTTGACGAAATAGTACACCATTAACCAGATGAAAGGAGGCAGACTTTAGCCTCAACGCTCTTCTCTTGGTGGGGTCAAGGTGACGGGGGCTGATCCATGTTCAAGACAGAATCTTATATCGTCGTACCAAGGACTAACAAGGTTTTGTGAGCAACAAATCAGACTTTGATCACTTTGACCTAGGATTGACGTATCACTATCTTCTTGCTGTCCTATTTCCAAATCAACAACCAACTTACACAACCCTTGGCCTCTCACAATCTGAGCTAGGGTGATTTCTAAGTCATACTCCTGCAAGGAGGTGACCCAGTTAGCTCTCTTCTCTCCTAACTCCTTTTGCACTAACAAGTTTCTTACGGCGGGGTAGGGGACAATGACTTTCGTCCTTGACTTCAAAAGATAGGACCGGAAATGCTTAATTGCTTTGAAAATAGCGTAGGCTTGCCGATCAACCGCTGGGTAGTTAAGTTCGGCGCCTTTGAAAGAGGAGCTCATAAAGGCGATGGGTACTTCGTGGTTCTCAGTATTCTTATGAGTTAGGATGGTGGCATAAGAACGGTCAGAGGAAAAAGTATAGAGTGTGAAATCTTGAGAGAAGTCAGGGCTCATGAGAGATGGAGCGTCTATTATGGCCTTCTTTATGGCGTTAAAATCTTGATCTTCTGTGGGTCCCCAGTAATATTGTTTGTCTTTCTTAATCAGGTTCTGGAGAGGTCTAACCATTTCGAAGAAACTGGGGACGAATCTTCTCACGAATATAATTTGGCCTAAGAAAGACTGCATGGATTTTTTGGATGCAGGAGGGGGAATTTTAGCAATGGCTTGTGTCCTCTTGGGGTCAATAATCATTCCTTCGCTAGACACAATGAAACCTAAGAGTTTACCCTATTCTACTACAAATATGGACTTTTTGGGGTTCAAGGAGATGCCGTATTTACGACATCGTAGAAGAACGACTCATAAGTGAGCTAGATGATCGTCTTTATTTTTAAAATAAACAATCACATCATCTAAGTAAACTACAATGGAGTGATTGATTAAGCCTCGAAAAGCAATATCCGTTTCTCTCTGAAAGGTAGCACCGACATTAATCAACCCAAGGGCATTTTGCGATAAGCATAAGTGCCCCACGGAGTACGGAACGTAGTTTTGAGTTGGTCTGGTGGAGACATCGGGACTTGGTTGTATCCAGAGAAGCCATCTAACAGGGATAGCCTCTCGGAACCAGATACCTGTTGAAGGATCTGTTCCATGGGTGGGATAGGATAGTTGTCTTTGTCAGATGCTCTATTGAGGTTCCGAAAATCGACGCAGAGTCGGATTTCCCTATTTTTCATCCAAACTGGGACAAGGTTGGACACCCATTGAGTGTGCCTAACAGGAAAAATTATTTTAGCACTAAGGAGTTTATTCAATTCTTTTTGAACGGTCGGTTCTAGTTTGGGGTGCATTTTCTTCAGTTTTCGTTGGAAGGGTAAGGTTTGGGGCTTCATCGGGATGACATGTTGTATGATATTAGGGTTGAAAGTTTTAAGATCATCATACGTCCAACCAAAGACATCTTTAAATTCTTTAAATAATTTAACGAATGCATCTTTTTCTTGTCGAGAACATCCCAAGCCTAGATTAATGCACTGAGGATTTTCATCAGTTCCTAAATTCACTTTTTCGTAAGATAACGAGGAACTATTGGTTTTACAATTGATCGTATTTTTAAATTTATCTTCAAAATCATAAAACTTCTCTAATCTAACTATGGATTTGGGTATGGAATTTACCATGTCTGACAAAGCTTCAGGAGATTTTGGATCAGGTATTACCGTAAAATCGTGCAAATTGTCATCGTGCGTGCGTTCATCTATCACTGTGCCTTGAAAGGTTTCTTCCATGTGCAGAAAGTTAATGATCTGATGATCATCGTCAAATACTCTCCAGTTTGTGATATTGTTAGGAAAAGATGGTCGAAACAATAGCTCGACGGAGAATGCATCTGGGGACAAGCCTTCTGCAGGAATAAGTTTAGAAGCTACATTAGCTAATAGATCTGCTTCAGCATTATTTAGTCTAGGAATGGAATTTATATTGAAAGAAGAAAATTTATTCATTAAACTCCATACCTCAGACTGGTAACTTTTGAGATGCGAGGAAAGACAGTGTATAGAATCTCTTACCTGTCTAACCACTATTTTAGAGTCGCCAAATAAAACCAGGTTTTGAATGTTCATATCCAGAGCTTTTATGAGACCTTGTAGTAAAGCCTCATATTCTGCAGTATTGTTAGTACATTCAAATTCTAGTCTACAAGCCATTAATGTCTTGTTACCTGTTGGATCGATAATGATGCAGCCTACTCCAAATCCTTCTTTAGACTTAGAACCGTCGAAATATAGAGACCAAATTTTATTTCCATCGGGCACATGGGACTGTTGCATAGAATTTGTTGGTTGCATATATGCTACGATCTCGGACTACTGTTCCGGATTGATGATAGGTGAAACCTCGGCCATGAAATTTCCAAAGAAGGTGTCCATCCCTTGGACTTCGAGTGAATCAGCAGAAGGTGTATATGGTTCGTTAGGATCATTTAAATCTGTGACCATGAACTTAAGGTAGCGTTCACAATTCACCCTAATCTTGTTAGGCTTACCATTCTCTGGAAGACATAGGTGAGACTAGTCTGTTGCGAAGTAACCATGTAGCTTCTCTGACCAATCCCTTCTTAAAAACAAACCATACACTTCTGGAATATCCACAAAAATTATATCAATAACCTGATGAACCTTCGGTTTAGACGATAATCTAATCAATACATTTTTTAGTTCCTATAACTTTAACATTTGTCCGATCAAGTTGTATGATTTTTAAAGTAGATGGTTCCACTTCAGCATTAATCTTTTGGCAGACAGACCAATGCATCACATTGGATGACGCTCCTGAGTCCACCATACAATTATGCACATTTCTGTTGAAAATATTGAAAGTTAACAAGAAAGGAGGTACATTTTTGCGAGTGTTAAGAGTAGTAGCTTGTGGCTTTTTACCCGCAGTTTCTAAAGCTACTTTATCTACATTATTTATATCATTTACATTATTTACATTATTTACAGGGACTACAGGAAGGCTTCCTTTATCTTGTGGATCAAGATTATTTTTAGTGGAAGTCTTCTGAGGGACTTTGCTTTGTACAACCTTGTCGCCATTAGAATTACCATTCTTGCCGTTTTCTAAAATATTTTGCAACATTTTTTGTAACAAAAATGGAAACTTCAACAACTCATAAATAGAAATGTTAGCCCTTAACTTTTTAAGATCTTCAACTACATCATAATCTAGGTTGGGGCTTACATTACTCTGTTTAGTTTCAGCTGATTTAGATTGCTTTGGAGGTGAAGTTGTAGTGTTTTCGGTAGAAGGTTTAGTTGTTGTCTTACTCCTAGTGTTATAAGGATGAACTGTCTCAAAGTTAGATTGAAAGATGTTATCCGAGAAGTGTCCAAAAATGTTTGGAGAAGACTCTTCTTCTTGGACTGTCTCTGGTTCGACTACCTCCTCAGGAATATTAGGAGGCATCAAGTTATCTTGGGCTTCTAGAATTGTTTGAAGAGCACATTGAAAACTTTCTAGATTAAGGCCTTCGATGGTTGGGTTAGGTCGGTTGGTGGGAAAAGGCTTTCGGAAAGGAGGTTTGTAGGTTCCTTTACTCGAGGAAGCTTCTTTGGTCGACCTTTTTAAGTCTATAACTTGATTAGATAGTTTTTGAACAACTTTAGTTAGGTTTTCCAAATCAGAGTTTTCAGGTTGTGTTTTACTTTGAGTGTGTCTGGGGAGAATTTCAATCTTCTTTTTGGATGAAGAACTAGTCTCAGGTTCATTGCTAGTAGAGTCTTTAAGACTAAGTATGTCTTTTTCAATCTGGCTGGCCTCCTCGAAGGCCTCTAACAACGTGGCTTTCTTAGATCGTTTAACCCAAATACCCATACTTTGATGCAAAGATTTAGTGTAGTAAGCTATTATAAGACTCTCGACAGGCATAGAATCTACAGGGATTCTATTTTTAAGTGTTAAGAATCTTTGATTAAAGTCTTTAAATTTTTCTTTTGGGTTCATTTTTAAGATTGAAAGATCCATGACTAAGACTTCCAGAGGCTTACCGTCTCTAAATTTTTCCAAAAAGAATGACTCAAACTTTTCCCAAGACACGATGGTATGGGGTTGTTGGGCAAAGTACCATGTGGATGAATTACCCTCGAAAGTGTAAGGGAACAACCTACAGACAACATTTTCATGTTCAAAATTGCGGAGTCTTATGGTTAACATAAAATTGTTTTATGTGATCTTCAGCTATCTGTTTTGAATCAGGATCAAACTTGGGAAGCCATTTCTTCGGGTGTTTAGGTAAAGGATGTTGAGCTCCAGGTACCGCTATGGCATCCTAGTCCAGCCAAGGTCTATCAAGGTTGTTATGATTTTCCATTGGGGTAGTGGGTGTAGAAGGCTGAGAAGGTGAATAGCCTTTGTCAGAGGAATCTCCTCCAGAAGATGAAGGAGATGATGGAGGTGGTGAAGGAGGTATCCCAGATTCTCCTGCAGCAGGATTTAAGTTTGGATCTGTAGGATTCACAGTGAGGTTAGTGTCACCTAATTGTTCTCTGATATTAGAGAAGTCTAAATTTTGACCCCACGGACGTTTTGGTTGCCTAAGGCGAGCTAAGGCACTATGTGTTTTAATAAGAGATTGGCGGACAATCTCTTGTATGTCACCACCTGTAGGATTAGGGGTTGTTGGCTCAACTGTTATCTGTGGATCATCGGTTGAAGTAGTTGTTGTTTGAAGGGGAATATTATCGTGTGAACAGCTTCTAGTCACTATAGGTGAGCGATTAGGGGGTGGAGGAGTCTTGCAACCGCCTCGTGCCAGTAATTAAGTTCAGACCCTCCTTCTAGTTCCATTTGTTGATGGGCGAAATCGACCGTCCGTCAACTGAGAGAGTGGAACCGGTCTAGGGTTGTCTAATAACACAAGCCATTTGGAATGAACCACCCTGACAAGTTTAGCGGCTCCATTAGCCGATCTAAGGTCCTAAATAAAAAAAAAAGAAAACTATTCTAAACTAACTAATCTAACTAAAACTAACTATTAAACAAACTAAACTAAAACTAATTATTAAAACAAACTAAACTAAAACTAACTAACTATATATACAATCTACTAACTAATACTATACTAAATCTAACTAATTTACTAACTAAATACCAACTGAAATATAACTTATTCACAAAATGTACAATATCCACAATTAACAGATTTGAATAAAACCTGGAAAACTCAATTATATTCTGCCCTAAGACAGGGAAAGATATTTTTTGTTGATTTTATAATTTTATAAACAAGAAATAAAACAGAAACTAACTAAACTAAACTACTAATACTCTAATTCTAATTACTAACCTAAACTAAAACATATATCTAACTAAACTACTAATAAAAATAATGAACAAATAAATAACAAGCTGACCTGGAAACACTCCAGGTTTGTCCTGTGTATGATGACTTCTAAGCTGGTCGGAGGAAGGAAACTCACACCGAATAATCCAGAAGCTTCTCGTAAACGATAGCTGCAATGCTCTTTAAGTTTGTTTACAAGACAAACAAGACATAAAAATCATAACAATTATATGATTTATAAATCTCTACAATAAGGTAAACCTGTTATGCAAAGACTTATACAGAATAATCCAATTGATGAGGAAGAGAAATCTGTCATTCATAAACTAAATCAAGTAATTGGTATGTTTTTAAATAATGGAAGAAATCAGACATGGATCATATTAATAAATTCATATCATTTACAAAAGACTAAGATAGCTAAAGTAGTCATTAATCAGATACAAACTGATAACATAAACATGAAACAAAAGATTAATATTATGAAAAGATAAAGTTGTAACAGAACATCAACTTCTGTCTCAGTTTGTATTAAAATTCCATATCCTTGTTCTCCCATGAATGAAGATGATTCTTATTACAAAAATAATAAGTATTTATAAGTTTTTCCACAAGGTAAAACCTCCCTGTGGAAGTTTTAAAACTGTTTACATGATTTGGGAAGATATTCCCAATCTTAACTAAACTAGGAAACTATAATAAAACTAAAGCATCCAAATATCTCTTGAACTGTTCACCCAATCCCAAGCAATTCGAATTCACCTGAAAAGGTCAGAAATAGACAAGTTAGAGAGATATTTTTATTAATAAAACAATAAAAATTTAATTCTATAGACTAGCTACAAAATCCTCTGATTCTGTAGCTAGTCTAAAATAAGATACAGAATCAGCATCGGAATCGATTAAAAATCTTTTTAAAAAGAATCAAATCCAATTATCTTCCAATAACCATTTGAAAATGAATCATTGAGACCGGAATAGTTATATCATTCAAAATTAAACAGGATTAAAAATGATTCAATCGAATACAGAGATAGGTGTATTCTGTTTTGATTGTTATCATAAGTCAGGTGATAAAATCATAATCGAACAGTTGTGTAATCATTTCACATGCAATTGAAAATGATATGATCAAAACAAATCGTATGCAATCGAATCCAACAAAATCATTTTCCAATCGTCATAGCTATAACGAGATAGTAAAAAACAATTCATACCATAAGCGAAATAAACCAACTGGTGCGTAACTGTCTATCAATGAAATCGTGATGAAATCACTTCAGTTGGCAACAGGGTTCACAAGAAGTATACGATCGTTTGTTTTTAGTAAACTGGGTAGACAAGATCGATTTCCTTTGATCGAAACTATTTGTTTTGAAACGCATTATAACCGGATTCGATAGAAACAACAAATATTGACCAATTCGTTTGCACGTTGAAAACAAACAGAGTAGCATTTCAGGATGTGAATCTAACTCATAAGAGTAATCGAACAAACTGAATTCGATTTGAGTGAATCCAACAACAAGGAGTATTAATATAATCATCGTGAATCGAAACTGTCCCACGATTCAGGCATGAATATTGCTTGCACAGGCTTACATGAGCATATTGTTTTTAGAAAAACAGAGTCGTCTTTTCCCAAATTAAAAAATGAACAGAGCAATATTCACGATTTTTGAAAATCACATGACAGAGCATATCGTAACCAACAAACTCATTGAAATAGTTTACCAATCAGAGTATCTGAATCATAACGAGATCGAATCCACACATAATCATATTCTAAATTGAGCATGATAACTTACTGTTCAGAGTGAGTACCAAACCAATTCAATTTGAAAGCACAACGTCGATTTTGTTAACTCAATCAGACACACGATCAAATCAAATGAAACGAAAATCAACCAAATCAAAATGAGAATCTATCGGTGTTTAAACTGGGGATGATTAAATCATATATCCAAAACGAAATTCCTTCTATTTTTATCAAAACGATACCATGTACAGGATGATCACCGAATGACAAAGGCATTTGGATGAGTGACTGAGCTATAAAAACTGAATGCAAATTATTATATCAACCTAGATTATTACAAAATAAAATGATGTCAAAACCATACCTGTATAGCGACGAGGCTGCTTGATTATGACAATTTGGAATTTACAACAGCCGTGGATGATTCCACGTTTTTTTAACAGGATGGAACCGGTTGTCTTTTTCTTTTTATCTGTTTCTTGGAGCTTGGCCTTTTGGATGGTTAGCACTGAAATTTGATCCTCCAGTGATTGAATCTTCGATTGGAGTATCAGAACATCAGTATAATATCGTTCTAACCATGAATTGCATTGGTCACAGGGTGACTATGTGGGTTTAGAAAGAACAGACGAGGGTTTGGCCAAATGATCGAGGGTTTCACGAGGCAATTTAATACCCGAGTAGTCAGGGTCGTTCTTTAGGCAGGGGGGAAGGTTCGATACAAAATCAAAAGGGGGCTCAGGACATAAACCCTGCGAGTAGGGGTACTCGCTGGCTAGAAATAGTTCCACATCAGAATCAGAATCCTCACTTAGAACGATAGGGTTTGGCTCAGCAGAGCGTTTGGGTTTATTTCTTTCCATTCTTGAAATGAGTCGGGCATTCCTTTTACCCTTAGCGTTAGCAGTAGGGTTTGCCTTGGGATTTTTGCTCATAGGTTTCTTTGTAGGCTCAGACTTATCAGTTCCAACGTCTGGTAAGTCAATAGGAGGGTCGGTCGAGGGTTTAGGAAGTAGGAAATGAAAGGGTACAGGCGACTCGGCCTTGGCTTCAATTACCACAGGTTTATCAATTAGAACAGGGTTTAAATTCTCAAAACCACTATGAGCGATGAACGCTCTCCAGCTATCACCATGCAAACTCAAATGATAAATAATGATAAGCTTAATAAGCCCATGATGAAATAGGCTATTATCAGACTTATGCCTTTTAAATCTTTTTGACATCTTGTATAAGCTGCGTTGAAAGTAGAAAGGCAGGTTTAAAGGATACCCTATAAAAATCATCAGCAAACGTAGGTGGTAGAGGAACACGAGCCCGTATCAACCTTCATAGGTCACGAACTGCTTGAATAGCATTAATAGGTCATGCCATCGTGGTTTAAGTGCAGAGATGGGCATACCTCTGTCACAAGAGGTGACTTTGCGCGAGAGAAAAAGGAATGTCCATGGAACTTCCTCGACCTTGCAATTCTTAAACCATCGCTACCCTGAAGCAGGTAACCCTATAGCAGAGCTGATAAAATTCTCATCAATATCCAACTATATGTCGCCTACCTTGGCTCTACAGCCATCGAAGGTCATGGAAAACTGTCACGCTACACAAAGTTTAAAACCCTCAAATTGTCGTATAAAGGGTAGCCACCCATTTTCCTCCAGGTCTCTACAAGCATTTTCAAACATTAACAGGGCTTGGTTGCCATTGGGTTCGACTCGCACGACTGGTGCCATGGAGCCGGACGCATGGTAAGTGAAGGGTTTGAATCACCAACACACACAGGAACAGAGCGCACGGAGGCTTCCCGAGCTAACTGAGGTGAACGATGAATATGGGATAGGCATAAATGCCAGCGTGCGAAGGTGGTGGAGTTATTCACTGCCATGCAAAACAATTATGGTCAAAGTACAACCACCGATTTACATAGTAAATCAACCCATTATAGCATAGTCAACAGTCATATCACTTGGCCGACTAATGAACAATGGTAAGTGCATGCGCAATCAACGTTATACCAAAGTTTTTAATCAACCAACAGTCAAATTAAAACCAATACCAAACTCAACTATGCGCCAATGTATCAATTGATATCAATAGTTTAACCAATGTGCCAATATGTTTTCATATAACCAATAGTTATGAACAATAGACATAGGCATTATATTAAAAAGATATGTATGAAAGATTTAAACATAATACCCATATATCTTATGAAACCAAAAGGTCAAGTAAATGAAATAAAAATGCAATCCAAATACCAATGCATTACACATTTAATGAAACCAAGTCACACACTCAATATAAGAATGCCCAATGAGTATAGTTCGAAAGTTCTGCCAGCTACATAATGATAAACAAAAGGTAAGCACAATAGGAATATCGACAAGAAAGACAATGACAGTTCAAATAGTGATTTCAATGCGACTTCGAAACATTAAGTTTTCACGCTTACATTCGTGAAAACAAAATGAAGGTAAGTGTGCAAGTGTCGCAAAAATAAAAGTGTCATTTATTTGAAAATTGCGACGAAAAACTGGTGTTTGCAAAAACATTGGTGTAGACAGCTTATAAGACAACGGAAAAATGTGAATTGGCTGCCAACAGAACTGTAGGCCATCTAGGGTTTTGGTAAGCACCATGGACCTGTCCAACATTATAAGGCCATCCTCTAGACTGATTCATAAAATTTTGGTTGGGAATCATTCCAGTAGGAATGTTCTATTGAGGGTTATAGAAATTAATCCCAGCTAGATTGGATCTGGGTTGGGGGTTTCCCAAAGCATGAAACTAACCTCCTCCGGGTGGGAATATGGAGGATAGAGGTGGATTCATCATACCAAATTTATTGGTCAGAATATTCACCGAGGAGGTAGGGTTTTAGGATAGAGCTTGAGTTGAGACTTGCTTTCTAGGTTGGTTTCTCCATCTAGAAGCAAGAAGGTTGTATATGGGGTTAAAACCAGGAATGCCTCCCATATTAGGAGTCGTTTGAGGGATCTAAGAACCACCAAATGAAAAAGGAGTGTATGGAGGTGTACTCCCCCTAAGCCCAATGCTAGCATTAGGGCCAACAACTGGGATGGAGTTCAAAAACTGTGAAGTGAAGTTGCGCATACCATACGAAAAAGGACTAGAATCCATAGGGATTGTTGTGCTGCTTATATGTTTAGTATAATGCACTCATTAATTATCAATCTAGGATTCGTAATCAACAAAGTTATAAGACACCCGTAATAAAGGTAATTCTAATGTCATGAGTATAAAACTATTCTAGATTATGTATGTTGGGAACAAAACAAACTGGAAAACTGAAACACACTTTGGTTGTCTTTCACAAAGAGCCTATCTACTCCATTATGGCACATGCAAGTATGAGATGGAGTTATTTTGACAAATCAACTCTATTGTCTGACCCAGCGAACTAACTATGAAATCACACTTCTGAAAGGAAATCACACATCAATCATCAAGACATTGCATGGGTAGTTCAATAGTCAATATACTGAGTATGTTGTGGTTCACAATGTGTTGTTGTGAACTTCACTAGTTCTCCTGCAAATATGTCTGACTATTGCTACCAACATGTCCATGAGACAAAATCAAATTCATAAAATAGAAACAGAGCATATGCAAAATAGAGTGAGTAAAGATCTCTAAGCAATCATATAATTGAAATCCTGGCCTAAACTATACTGTTATCATCTGAAAGAATCAAAGCTTTAGCTAATCTAACACTTATGCTATTGAAATCAAATGATAATAATAATCTACGAAGATGCTGACCTTTGTTGGGCGGTGGGTGTTGATACTGAGAGGGGGGTGAATCAGTATCAAGTACAATTTAAAAACATTTTTCAACTTATACTTAAACCATTCAATTATATCCAATGAGCAATGAACAATAGTATAAAGTTTACACCAATACACCACAATACACCATGCACAATATATGAGAAATAATCAATAGTTTTGTTCAAGGGAAGTAATGACTTACAAAGGTAGCTACAACTTCCAAATGTAAAGGGAGGGATAAACCTCCAAGAGGAATATACAATCCTCCAATATCAATATATATTTGAACTCTCTATCCTTTCCCCTTCCTTCCACCCAAGAATGTATGAGAGATAATAAAACTTTACATTAAATCATCACCATAGAACCTGATAATGCTTTCTGAGACTTCTTCAATTTCTGCAATTATTCAATTCTTGGAGTAATCTGATCCTGTAGATAATGTTACTCAATGTATTCTCTAAAAATCCTATAATTTTCACTCCTTGAATCCTCCCCAAAAAGAGGTTATAGAAAGAATGGTAGACTTTATTCAATTCTGGTCTGTTCATAAGACCCAACTTGTACAGCATGCCCCGCGCGCAATATTTAACCTCTAATTCTGAAATTCACACACAAGAAACTAAAGTCCATACTCTTTCCAATGGAAGTGGTCCCACTGGATTTGGAGTCTGTATGAAAATGTTATGATTGTTTTACCCAGAACACCTGTTTATTGACTAGTTTCAGGACTAGTCACAAACCCTATATTCCATAGAGTGTATCTCCATAATTATAGCGAATCAAGAGCTGAAATTTTTACCAGAGGTACCTTGATATGT
>SNQJ01S0065831.1:29108-69328 GCA_010110895.2 Picea sitchensis | reverse complement strand
ACCATGAACCTCACACACAAATGGTTTCTACTAACCACAAACCATCATGATGGGGAAACTAATTTACATTTCACACACTCACATTTCCCCTTAATTGAGCATTCAAATTTTTCAATTCAATAAGTACACCTGCCACCCTTGTGATTTATTCCAAAAATTGGTGCCATATCCTCTTTTTTTCATAAGATGGATACAAACAAAATTATTACTTGTTCTACCACACTAAGCCATGTAATCCTCACTCAACTTAGGCTTACAAAATACCACGCTTTACAACTCTACATGTATACCTCAATAACAAGGATTACAACAAACTTGGGGAAATCAACTTGCCTATAGAAAATATTTACAACTTAGACCAAAAATTTTGGGTACCGACCATGCACCCTCTTGCAACACATATGCTCAAGTAGAACATTTCAACTTAGGTACAAAAATTATCCAAAATTCCTCACATCAATCACTTCCTTGTAGAAATCATAAGCCCATTACAAATACCAGAAATATAAACACATTTACATCTTGTCACCATATATACCTTATGTCTTAAGTCTGATTCAACTTTAGTATCACATCTATCATGAAGCGACTTTGGTATTCTTTCTTCTTCTGGATTTATTCACATACTATGCATGTCCATGTGCATCTTCAACTTTTGGATCTTCAATACCTTTTTTAAATCATCCTCTTGATTTTTTTATATTTAACTCACCTATGATTTGTTAGAGTAACCAATTCTAACAAAACCAAAACCAAAACAAAAACCAATGTGAATAAAGATCCACAAATTTCAACGTACAAACAATATAATATTCAGATGCTCTCATTAAACATACACCATGCAAGTTATCCTTCAAGATGCACAAATAAATAATGAATGTTTGTTTGACCATAAGTAGTTGTTCTCCAGTTCTCTAGGGCCTCCTGCTTCAAATCTCGCAAGAAACTACATGTTGGGATATAGTCACCTTAATTTCGTTGGTATTCGGACTATATTATGGGGCAGTGATTTGTAAGTTGTTTACTTCAACATGATTGGATAATAATTTAATGTGCTCCCCTAAACTATTCTGGAATTTAATGTGCTCCCCTGGATTTTTCTGGAATGTCAAATCCCTTAAAGATACAATTTTGTAAAATACAAGGGGTCATTTCTATTGGGGCTTTGATCACCCAACATGGTTGGGGGTTATGGATATGCCCAAAATATTAGTAATTCAAAATTTGAAAATTGGAACATGAGACAATTATGTTTCTATACTCAGGTTGTTGGGATTTGGTGACAACAAATTCATTCAAGGACAGATCTAGATCCTATTATTCTGCATTGGTTACAACCGAATAGACCAATTTAGAATATGGATAGGGATTGCATTTAATATTCAGTTTCATGTGTGAATGTATAATTACATGTAAACCCATAGAGGCAAAGATGACTATGGGAGACTGAGTGTATGAGAGACTTGCAAATCTAATGTAATCTCCATAATCTGAATAATAAGAGAACTGATGCCTATGCTTGGTGTACGTAGCCCAATGTTTGGGTGAACCACGTGAAATCCCTATGTCTATTTCTTATGTGTGTGATTGTTATGTATCATTGAGAACTGTGTTTTCCGCATTGACAATTCTAACAAGTGGTATCAAAGTTGGTTAGGGCTGGTTGAAGGGGCGTCAACTTCTCAGAGGAGCCATAAGTGAAATATGTGGGAGGGTGCATAGATTTATACATCCCCATAGGTACCTCCTCTCAAAGGGTGCAGAGACTTATTATTGTTCCTTACGCTTGTGAAAAATTGCAGAAATTTCTGCGGTTGAAGAAAAGGAACAGTGCGTAAAATTTTTGAAATTTTCGCACTCAAGGTATATCGGGAGGTGAGGACTCTCTTCACTCCAGTGTTGTGTGAGGTGGGACGACTCTCTTAAATCTAATATTCACTATTCAAGAATTAAATTCGCATGTTTTTCATGAATTTAAGGTATGAAGGTTTACTTTTATATATTTTATTGGATGCATAAAAGGTGGAGTTAAAGTGTCAAGTCACGTGAGTGAAAGTAAAAAGTTTTTTATGGAGAAAAGGATCAAGTAAAGGTTTTTAAAATGAGTAAAGGTTTATTGTATTTGGATTAAATATAATATTTAAAATGTGGAGGTTTTAAAGGTGTTTTTATTTTAGATAAAAGGAGAGGTTGGTAAAAGGATTTTTTATTAAACCTTGTGGTGTGTATTGCATTTTTTCTTCCACATTATCTTTTTAAAAGACCTTGGTTATTATAAGAAGTGATTTGGACATTAGGATATTTTTTGTGCTAATGGATAAGATGTAGAGTTCGAATTTTGAAGTTGAAAATTTCAGCGGTAAAAACAAATTTGAGCTCTGGAAGCTTAAGATGCGGGATTTAATGGTGCAACAAGGGTTGCAAAAAGCATCGGCAGGCAAGGCAAAGAAACCAGCAGCCATGATGGAATGGGAATGGGAATATTTGGATGTGAAACCTCTTAGCACCATTCATTTATGTCTGGTGGATGAGGTTCTATTTAATATCATAGTAGAGGATACAACATCAGGCTTCTGGAGCAGGCTGGAAAGTCTATATATGACGAAGTCCTTGATGAGCATAATCTACTTGAAGAGACAATTGTACATTTTGTGGATGAAAGGAGGTTCAAAATTCCTTGAACATTTAAATACCTTTAATACCCTTATAGTTCAATTGACTAGTATGGAAGTTAAATTCGAAGATGAGGATAAGGATATTACACTATTGAGTTCATTCCCTGAGTCTTGGGATAATCTAGTCACCTCTATTAGCTTTAGCTCAACAGAGTTTTTAGATTATGACACTGTTGTGGGAGCTTTGTTGGCCGAGGAGATGAGGAGAAAATATAGTAAATAAACCTCAACTTCAGAGGTGATGTTGATCAGAGGTCGAACCACAAATAAGAATGAGAGAATTTTTTTCCAGTCTAAGTTAAGATAGAGAAAGGGTAAACCAAAATGCTGACACTGTGGCAAAATAGGACATCTCAAGAAAGATTGTTGGAAGAGAAAGGAATCTGAGGAAAACTCTATGAAGGAAGAAAATTTGACTGTAAAAAATTCAGGTATAATTGATCACATTTGATCCATTTCTAGTAATTTACAATATCAAGAAGAATGGAAGTTAGATTTAGGTGTCTCCCACCACATGTGCTCGCATAGAAATTGGTTATTTCTTAACAATCTATTGATGAGGGTGTAGTGTTTATGGGAAATGGTATTCCATGTAAAACTATTGGGGTTGGCAGTATTAGAATCAGGATGTTCGATGGTATTGTTAGGGAATTAACATATATTATATGTACCTGAGATTAAATCAAATTTGATTTCATTAGGAGTGTTGGATTCTTGTGGATATAAGTACACAGGTCAAGGCGGAGCTCTCACAGTGTCGAAAGGGAATTTAGTAGTGATGAAGGAAACAAAGGTTGATAACCTTTATAAGATGGAAGGCAGTACTAAAGTGGCATATGAAGTGACAGATGCATCTTCTTTTTTATGGAAGAAGCATCAAGGTCATAAGAGCAAGAAATAATTGCAGGTACTGGTAAGAGGTAAATCAGTTCCAGATTTAAAATCTTTGTTTCTGAATTCCTGCTTGTTTTATATCTCTGCAAGTTGTGATGGTAGTATAAAGGGATGTTGTGTGTGGGATCCTACTTCTCATGAGGTCATCATTGACAGAGATATAGTATGTATGGAACAATCAAAAGGGTTGATTCAATATCGCAATGGTAAATTTGTTTGCATGCTAGGTAATTCATTGTATGGCCTATTGGTACCCAGGCAAATGTACAATATCTTTGAATCCTTCATAGTGAGTCAGAATTTTTCAAAGGGTAGGAATGACTATACAGTTTATAGTACATTCATAGTCTTGATGTTCTTTACTGATGATATGCTCGATGCAAGCCGAAGAATGGATAAAATCAGTAAGAAAGTGACTCAGATGGACATGACAATTTAGATGAGGGATCAAGTAGAAGAAAAAAAAATTAAGGGCATGGAAGTACATAGATATGGTAGTGGTAAGTTGTGGTTGGAGTTCAGTATGAACATTGTAAAACCAATTTTTATCCCTCTTGTTTTCCATTATAAGTTTTCTTCAAGTACAGGACCTGTCTATAAAGAAGAAAAGGTTATGTCTCATGTAAGTTCAGTAGGAGGTCTATTGTATGTGATGAAATGGTTAAAACCATATGTTTCACATGCTAATGATGTTGTCAGATATGTGACATATTCAGGTGTTGCAGTGAAATGGGTGCTTCAGCATTTGAGAAGCAAAAATGTCACCTATAATGGTTACACTAAGATGGTCTCTGATAACTGTAATGTATATTTTACAGGTGTTTTGGACAGGAGGAGAGTTATCACTAAATATGTCTCATAACATAGTTGTGGAAGAGATGTTGGAGGTGGAGTGACCCCTTAGGAAATCCAAACTTTTGCAAGTCACACAGGCGAGATCGTGAAACCAGTTTTATTAGAGAAGTTGCAGTGGTGCTTGGATTCTATTGGCTTGTAGCAAAGGTGATGAACAAAAGGAAGAAGTAAGGTATTAGGTTAATTGTTGTCAAGGTGGAGATTGTTGGGATTTGGTGACAACGAATTCCTTCAAGGATGGATATGGATCCTATTATTCTTCATTGGTTACAATCGAATAGACCAAGTTAGAATATGGATAGGGATTGCATTTAATATTCAGTTTCATGTGTGACTGTATAAATACATGCAATCCCATAGAGGCAAAGACGACTGTGAGAAACTGAGTGTATGAGAGACTTGCAAATCTGATGTAATCTCCATAATCTGAATAATAAGACAATGGATGCCTATGCTTAGTGGACATAGCTCAACGTTTGGGTGAACCACGTGAAATCCATGTGTCTATTTCTTATGTGTGTGATTGTTATTTATCATTGAGAATTGTGTTTTCTGCATTGACAATTCTAACACAGGTGAGAATTCAAATATTGAAATTGTAGATCTCACTTCCATGATTAAAGAAACAATGATAATATAGATATTGAATCGTAGATCACTTTCATGATTAACATTATTCTCTTCAAGATTAATCCACACAGGATAATGTGTACGTGATGCAAATCTGGACTATGCATTCCATTGCAGATCTATTTCCATGAATCTGCCCAAAACTCTCTCTTTTCTCAATGGTCTTGTCCTCTTGATGGTTTCTTCATTCTCCTTGTTGTCATGGCTCTAAACATATTTCATTTGGGAACCACCCCTTAGTTGGAATTGATTAATTATTTCACTAGCTGCTAGATTTACGAAGGGTCACCACCACTGTGAATTTGTACCTGCTAAAAGTTTGAAAAGTTACCACAGCCACACTGTTTCATCTCTGACTGATTTGAGTTCAAAGGGGCAACACCGTCAAAGGATTGATCCATCAAATGTTGAAAGGCCAATACCATCATACTAAAATTAATTTTTAATTAGTAGTTTTTTATCTGGCTATGTAACTAATTAAGATTTGAAGGGTCAATCTCATGTGTGTGTGTGATTCAAGAGTTAATATAGAGTGATTTTTGAGAGTCTTAACAATGGGATTTATTCTTGGTTTATGTTTGAATTTGAGTTTGTAAACTCATGTTAACTATTCAGTTTTTAATACTGTTTAGAGTGCTCTATTTTTAATGATTTTTCTGTAGTAGATTTTTTAATTTTATTAGAAGCATTTTTTCTATAGCTATCTTGTAGTGTAGATTTCTATGTTATTATGTGGTAGGGAGTGCTATTTATGAAGTTGCTACTGGGTTTTAGTTTGTTGTTGTTACTTCGATGTATTTATGTAACAATATATGTTTTGTTGTTACCCCTTTAATACATCCCTGCAACCTTGATTGTGTTAATATCATAGCAAGTAAAATTTATTGTTCTTCACTGTAACTGAGTACAATGATTTGGAATATGATATGAAATGGATACAAACAACAGTTTGTCTGAGCCACATATTCCTTTTTTGACTGAAAGGAATTATGATTCTTGGTTTATCAGAATGAGAACAATTATTTGTTCTCAAGATTTTTGGGATTTTGTTACTGTTGGTTATCTAGAGCCTACTGATCAATAAACATAAATGGTTGTAGCAAATGTTAAGAGAACTTTGTTGAAGGAGAACAGAAAGAAAGACAACAAATCCCTCGGTCTTATTCAATGGGGCCTAAATGAAACCATATTTCTGAAGGTGTCAAGTGTAGTGTCTTCAAAGGAAGCTTGGAACACTCTCGAAACTAGATATCAAGGTGTATCCAAGGTGAAGACTATTGAGGTTCAAAATTTGAGAAGAGACTCTAAGAATTTGAAGATGAAGGATAGTGAGTCAGTTGATAGTTTCATGACTCAAGTCATGAATGTTGTAGATCAGTTAAGGAACTATGGTGATGACCTCTAAAACAAGAGAGTGTTTGAGAAAGTTATTATATCTTTTCCAAATAAATTTGAATCTGTAGTTGTACCCATAGAAGAATTTAGAGATATTCGTCAAATTCATATTGATGAATTAATCGGTTCTTTGATTGCTAATGAATCCAATATGTCTAGATATGATGATTATCCATTAGATAATGCCTTCAAACCCCAACTTCATGTTACTAGAGGTAGAGGAAGAGGAAGGTCTAGTAGTAGAGTAAGAAGAGGTCAAACTACTGATCATAGAGACACCAGAAATGAGTCAGAATCTAAGGAGAAAACTTAGTAGAATCCTCCTAGTTTAAGGGGGAGTAGTAACAAATCCCAGTAGCAAGGAAATCAAAGGTATGACAAATCTAAGGTACAATGCTATTACTGCAAGAAATTTGGTCATTAGCTAACAAGTGTTGGAAGAAGCAAGTAGATGCTAGAAAAAAAAATTGCACACATTACATAGGAGTCTGAAGATGATCATAAATCTATGTTTCTGACTTGTAATGTCACCCAGGAAAGTTCAAATGATGTTTGGTTTCTGGACAATGGATGTAGCAATCACATGACTAGAAATAAATATTTTTTTTCCAGTGTAGACACCCATATTCAGTCTGAGTTAAAGGTGGGTAATAACAGTAAGGTAAGAGTTAATGGTAAAGGTGTGATTGTTGTTTATACTAAGAATGATGAAAAACAAAAAATAGATGATGTTTACTATGTACCTAGTTTGAAATGCAATCTGTTAAGTGTTGCACAACTAATGGAGAAAAAGTACATAGTTTTTTTCAAGAATAAGGTATGTACAATTTATGATAAGTATCCAAGTAAGCAGTTGATTTCCAGGGTAGAGATGATAAAGAATACAATGTTTTTTCTTATTATGAGAAATTATATGATTGACTCTTTGAATGCTTATAAAGCTAAGAGTTTATATGAGACATGGTTATGACATTTGAGGTATGTCCATTTACAATTTGGTGGTATAGATTTGTTATAGAAGAAGCATATGGTGAAAAGGTTTCCTAGTATTTATTAACCAATGAGCTCATGTGAGAGATGCATTCTTGCAAAGCATCACAGGGAGAAATTTATTTCTGGAGTTTCGTACAGGGAAAAAGATTCATTGGAACTTGTACACATAGAATTGGGTGGACCGCTGCAAACACCTTCTTTGACTGGTAATGCTTATTTTATGACATTTATTGATTATTTTAGTTGAAAAACTTGGGTTTATTTGTTGAAGCACAAGTGTAAATATTTTGATATATTCAAGAGGTTTAAATCCATGATTGAAAAATAAAGTGGCAAATATATAAAAGTATTGATATCATATAGAGGAGGTGAGTATAGGCTAACTAATCTCATGGAATTTTGTTGGTCTCATGAAATAAAGAGATAATTTACTACTCGTTATAATCTACAACAAAATGTAGCCGAAAGGAAGAATCGAACCATTATGAATATGGCTCGAAGTATGTTGAAGGAGAAGTATCTTTCAAATGAATATTGGGGAGACATAACTATGTGTTCTGTGTATACTTTGAACAAGAGTCCAACTAAAAGTGTGAAAAAACAAGTTCTCCAGGAATCTTTGAATGGTAAATGTAGCAGCGTATCCAAATAAAGGATTTTCGGGTGTGTGTCTTATGCACATATGCTTGAAGAGATGAGGAGAAATTTGGATGAAAGAATTGATAAATATGTATTTGTTGGATACAGTGAGGAGTCTAAGTCATATAGACTCTATAATCCCATCACCAAGAATTATGTTATTAGAAGAGATGTTGAGTTCAAGGAAGAAGAGGCTTGGGATGGTAGCATTGATCAAGCTATTACAGATGGAGATGAATTTTCCCACGGAGATGATGCTAGTGATGACCAAGCCATACAGGGTGGAAAATTTATTCCACAATCACCTAAACCTGCAACAAGAACTCCTGTAAGAAAATCACCAGCATTCAACCTATCACAAGTAAGAACGCCCAGAACTCACAAATGTGGCAGACCATCAAGATATGGTGGACATCAAGAAACATGATCAGAGGTAAGTGTTAAATCAAATCCTACTTTATCTTCATTATGAAACATAATTAGAGGTCAGAAGAATAGAATTTTAAGAAAATTGTATGAGAAAAATGATGAAGTAGATCAAGTTTCATATTTTTCATTGATTACATATGATCCTGTAAATTTTGATGAAGTCGTTAAAGATAGATTTTGGATAGAATCTATGGATGAGGAAATGGATGCCATAGAAAGAAATAACACTTGGGACCTTTTAGATTCTCCTGAAGATAAAAATTGTATAGGTGTTAAATGGATTTACAAGACCAAGTTGAGTGTTGAAGGTGAAGTTGAGAATCATAAGGCAAGGCGTGTAGCCCAGGGGTTTAGTCAACAAATCAGTATTGATTATAAGGAAACTTTTGCACTTGTAGCGAGGCTTGATATAGTGAGAATGGAATTATCCATTGTTGCTTGGAATAAATGGGGTGTGTATCAGATGGATGTTAATTTTACATTATAAAATGGATTTATTGAAGAAGAGTTGTATGTGAAACAACCTCTAGGATATGAGATTGATAGTCATATAGATAAGGTCTACAAGTTAAAGAAAACACTTTATGGATTGAAACAAGCACCCAAAGTATGGTATAATAAGATTGATGATTACTTAAACAATGAAGGATTCACCAGAAGTTCAAGTGAGATAACTCTTTATACAAAGGTAAATTAGGAAGGTAAAATATTGATAGTTTATTTTCACCGGAGGTCTCTCAATAGACAAGTTTAAAACAACCATGAAAACAAAATTTGAAATGATTGATCTAGGACTGATGAAGTATTTTCTTGGTATTGAAATAACTCAATCTGAAAATGGGTACTTTTTAGGATGGTGAATTGTCAGGAAACTGTAACACCAATTGCAATTGGTACACAAATCAGTAAGGACGAAGAAGGGTCAAATGTTGATCCAAATTTGTATAAGAGACTCGTTGAAAGTCTCATGTATCTGACATAAACAAGGCTTGATATAATGTTTGTTTTAAGTTTGATTTCCATATTTATGGAATCTCTGAAGAGAAGTCATTGGAAATATACAAAAATAATCTTGAGATATGTCATTGAAACAATAAATTATGGTATCTTGTACACATGAGATTCAAATTTTAATATGATTGGATATACTCATAGTGATTTTGCAGGTTGTGTAGATGAAGGGAAGAGAACATCAAGATATGTGTTTAGTTTTGGATCAGGTGTAGTAGCTTGGGCATCAAATAAGCATCCCATTGTGACTTTATCATCTAATGAAGCATAATATGTTGCAACAAGAACATTTGCATGTCCGACTATGTGGATGAGAAGAATTATGTTTGAGTTTCTACGTGAACATGAACAACCAACTCAAATTTTATGTGACAATAAATCAACCACTGCACCATCATGAAATCATGTTTTTTCATAAAAAGAGTAAGCATATTCATACAAGATATCATTTTATTCAAGAGCTCATAAAAAATAATGAAATTTCTATAGAGTTTTGAGATATGAAAATCAGTTTGCAAACATGTAATACCATTGTTTCCCCCAATTTGCAAATATAAATATAATTGGCCAAGGGACTATAATAGATTAGATATGTGTGAATGTTTGATTTAATGAACCTTTGTATTGTTAAAAATAATTTAAAAAGTACTTAGGCAAGTGTTTCTCATCACCTAGGTGCCTAAGGGGTGAGAAAGTGCCTAATGTGAACCCTAGTCATTTAATTTGTGAGATGAAAATTAAAAGGTGACTTTATGACTTAAGTGAGGGGGTGAGTGAAGAGACACTCAATATCATCAACTCATCTAATCCAGTCTCAACCATTGAATTACGAAACTCTTCGCCTACCACCATGAGGTCGAATAGGGTTGATTCATCATTTTTTGAGAGAGCAAGAGGAGGAGGTCAAGCTTGAGAAAGGAGGCAACATTAGCAGAGAAAGAGCACACATTTCAAGGCAACTAGCTATCATGTTTTTCAAGTAAGGGTTCAACATTTAATGCAGTCTATAAAGTACATATTTCTAGAGGATGTACAACAAATTTTATGCACAAAAATTGAGGGAGACAATAGTTAAAGTTTTGATGAGGTGGGCACACATTCTAAGGATGCCATACAAGAATTTTCTTTCATAGAAACCAAGGCAATTGATGGAATTTATTTCTAGGTGAAATTTTGTACAGTCCATGTAGATTTGGCATGAATTTCGAGGGCTATACAGTCTCGTTTTGGTCATAGTTTTCGAGGAGAAGCGACATGAATTTCGAGGAGTTGTTCCTACTGCACAAAAAATGAGGATCATTTCCAGGACTGTTTAGAAGGAGTTTTGCTGAAGAATGTTTGAGTCAAGTTTGTGTAATTTCTAAAGATGAATATGTTGTAAATGAAATTTATCGGAAGCTCACAAATAATAAAAATTCCTCTCTCACTGGTTTTCCCCTTGTGGGTTTTTTGAGGGTCATTGTTAGAACAAAAATTACTATTTTATTTTTTGAGTTTTCTGTGTTGTTGATATATTTTATTTCGGCATTAAACGGTTTTTAAATTCCTCATGTTTCAGTTCTGAAAATTTTGTTTTATGATGAGTTTAATTGGTTTTCATAAAACTGGGCTTGGGCATTAAACATTGGCTGAAAAATCAGCAAGACTGAAACTGGGTGGGTTCTAAAATTTTACATGGTATCAGAGTTGAGTTAAAGAGAAGCAAAAATATTTCAGCAAGTCAGAAAATTGGGACATCAGTCACTTCACTGAACATAACTTCGAATTTTTTCATTTTCAATAGAAAGGGGTCAATGGCTACGGGTTTGAGAGTTGAGGACAAACTTGATGGGGCATCAAACCTTGGTGCTTGGAAAGAGAGGATGATCTTTCTGTTGCAAGAAAATGAGTTATGGGACATTGTTTAAAATACCACAACACATCTTGTGGTTGTACCTATTGATGCTACTCTTCTTGCATCTTACACTAAGAAGAGTATCAAGGCTAAGAGGATTATTATTGATGCAATCAAGGACCATTTGATTCTTCACTTGATAGGGAAAACAAATGCCTATGAGATGTGGGAGTCTTTGACGAAGTTGTACCAGAGTACAAATGAAAAACAAAAGATGGTTTTGAGGAAAAAACTGAAGAGCATTAAAATGACCAAGGTTGAAAATGTGGTCATATATCTTACTAGGTTGACACAGGTGAGAGATGATCTTGGAGTTGTGGGGGAGACCATAGTTGGTAGTGAGCTTGTGAGGAAAACATCGAATAGAGTTTCCAAACAATGGGTTGTTTTTGTTGAGGGCATTGTGGCTAGGGAGAATCTTCCCAATTGGGAACGTCTTTGGTATGACTTTGTTCAGGAGGAGACCTGGAGAGGTTATGTGCATGGAAGATCATCTAGATGTCATGATGAGGAGAATGTGGCTCTTACTGCCAACAACAAGAAGAAGTTCAAAAAGATTCCTAAGGGAGGAAACAAACCAAAGGGTGAAGGGAAGAAGGAAATGAGAAAAGTCAAGTTCTCTACATGCCACAAGTTTGGGCACTATGCAGGTCAGTGTCCGAACAAGAAGAAGAAAAAAACAACAACTTTGGCATCAGTGCAGGAGTTCTGTGCCAAGTTTGATAAGGAGTTTTCCTTAGTTGTTTTCCTTTCCATTAGGACCACTCATTCATATATGTGGTATATTGACAGTGGGGCCTCCCTCCATATGACAGGGGTTCATGAGAACTTGACAGATATTACTAAGATTGGTGATGTTGAGGTGGTGCTTAGAGATGACTGGGTGGTCAAGGAAATTGGTTGTGGGACTGTATCATTTCAGAGGGAGTCTTTTCCTCCCATGTTATTCAGAGAGGTCCTATATGTTTCGGCCTTGAAGAAGAACTTAGTTTTAGTTTCTTCTATTGAGGAGAGGGGCTATGAGGTGTTGTTTCATGATGGGAAGGTGCTCCTTTTCCCCAAGGGGTCTAGTATCACTTCGACCAAAGTGATTGGGACTAGACATGAGAATATTTATAAGCTTATGTTCCAGCCAATGAGAGGATTGCTTCATTCTACAAAAAACAGTGAATTATGTGAGTTATTGAATA
Organism: Picea sitchensis; assembly: GCA_010110895.2. Lineage (NCBI taxonomy): Eukaryota > Viridiplantae > Streptophyta > Pinopsida > Pinales > Pinaceae > Picea > Picea sitchensis. The sequence goes on along the minus strand of SNQJ01S0065831.1, from coordinate 56,723 downwards.
GGAGGATGGCACATTTTCACCATGGGGCTTTGAGGGTACTGAGGGAGATTAAGACTGGAGTTATAGATTTCAGTATAGAGCACCAGGAGTTGTGAAAGGGGTGTGCTTTGGGAAAGTACACAAAGACTGCTTTTCCTAGAAGTGACAGTAGAGTAGCAGGTATCCTTGATCTTATTCATTCTGATGTATGTGGCCCGATGTCTTAGGCATCGTTGACTGGTTGTTAATACTATGTTATATTCATTGATGGCTTCTCATAGAAGTCTTAGATTTTCTTCATGAATACCAAAGGACAAGCCTTCAGTTAGTGTCAAGAGTTCAAATCTCTTCTGGAGAACTAAACAAGGACAAAAATCAGAGTTCTAAGGATAGACAATGGAGGTGAGTATACCTCAAAGGAGTTCATGGACTTCTATGCATGAGAGAGCATCATGAGAGAGTTGATTGTTCCTTACAACCCACATAAGAATGGGGTTGATGAGAGAAAGAACATGGTCATAGTTGGGTCTGTGAGAGCCATGCTACATGATCAAGGACTGCCACTATTTCTTTGGGTTGAGGCATGCTACACTACAGTTTATCTGTAGAACAAGAGTCCACATAGGGCAGTGGGGAGTATGACTCCTAAGGAGGCATTTTCTAGGAAGAAGCCTGAAGTGGGGCACTTTCAGATTTTTGGGTGCACCACATATGCACATGTACCTTCTGAGAAGAGGAAAAGGCTAGAGCCCACGATAGAGAGAGGGATATTTTCTGGGTATAGCGAGACTTCAAAGAATTTTTGTATATACCTTCCTTCCTTGCATAATATTGTTTTAAGGAGGGATGTGAGATTTGAGGAGGATAGATCCTTTAGGAAGTCATGAGGGACAGAGAGGGGTGATAAGTCTTCACCTCATATTCATGTGAGTCCGCAATAGACTACAGTGACATAGATTTTGGGGCCACCAATTTTGGTGACAATGGGTCCACAGGTGATAGGGCCGCTGATTTTAGGATCGCATGTTACTGGTCCACAGTTTTCAGGATCGGGTACTCCATAGTCTACTTTAGGATCAAAATCTTCAGGAGATGGGGTTGAGCAGGGAGATTCCCCTCCACGAGACACTACCTCGGAGAGGAGGAAGCCCAAGTGGCATCAGGATACTTTGAAGGAGGTACAGGGTTCAGTGGGGAATCCCAGATAGGTTGTGAGGGAGAGTAAACCTCCCAATAAGTTTTTTATCTACATCGCGATGGTGAGAAGTATTCGGGAGTCTGAGCCTTCCAATTTTGAGGAGACTACATGTAGGTAGTTTTGGAGAGATACCATGATGGAATAATACAATTCCATCATGAAGAATGATGTCTGGGAAGTTGTTCCTAGACCTGAGGGGAATTCAGTGGTGAATTCCAGGTGGCTCTATAAAATCAAGCATGTTGTATATGGTAGAATTGAGAAGTATAAAGATCGCTTTGTGGCTCGGGGGTTCTCACAGGTTGAGGGAGTTTATTATGATGAGTCCTTTGTGTTGGTTGCTAGATATACCTTGATCAGATCAGTGATTTCCATTGCAGCAGAGATGGGTTGAAAGATCCACTAGATGGATGTGAAGACTTCATTTTTGAATGGTCTTATACAAGAGGAGGTGTATATTGAGAAACCATTGGGATTTGAGGTGCATGGGAGATATTCTCATGTGTGTATATTGAAGAAGGCATTGTATGAGATGAAACAAGCTCCCAGATATTGGTATTCGAGGATTGATGCCTATTTTCAACATTTGGGCTTTGAGAAGAGTGAGGTGGATACCAACCTATAATACATTGTGGTTGGAGAGGATCCTCTCATTCTCTTGCTATATGTGGATTATATTTTCACTATAGGGGAAGAGAGACTCATCACTAGCTACAAGGATAACCTTTCTTCAAAGTTTGAGATGACTGATATTGGACTGATGCACTATTTTTTTGGATTGGAGGTTTGGCAGGAGTCTGGACACATCTTCCTGGGATAGTGGAAGTATGTGTGTGATATTCTGAGGAGATTTCAGATGGAGGATTGTAGGCCCATGACCACTCCCATGATTACCAACTGGAAGAAGATTCATGCTTCTAAGTCATATTTGGTGGATTCCATTTTATATCGTCATTTTATCGGGTCATTGATGTATTTGGTCAATACCAGGCTAGATATTTGTTTTGTTGTCAACACTCTCAGTCAGTTCATGGTGGAGCCTAGGAGAGTGCACTGGGTGGGAGAAAAACATGCGCTCAGGTATCTTTGTGGTACTGTAGATTATGGTCTGGACTATCAAAGAGGATATGGAGTTCACTTGGTTGGCTATATAGATTCAGATTGGGCAAGATGTGTTAGTGATCGAAAGAGTACTTTAGGGTGTTGTTTCGAATTGGGCTCAACAATTGTGTCTTGGTTTAGTCGAAATAAAAAGTCAGTGGAATTGATTTCTGAAAAGGATGAGTATATGGCTTCCAGTCGGGCCAGTTGTGAGGCCCTTTGGCTTCGCAAGTTGCTGGTGGGATTGTTTGGTGTGCAGTTGAGGCCTACCTTGATTTACTGTGATAATTAGAGTTGCATTAAAATCTTGGATAATTCAGTTTTTCATGACAGGTCTAAGCATATAGAGACTTGTTATCACTTCATCTGTGACTATGTTCAGAGAGGATAAGTGGAGCTACAGTACATATCTACAAAAGAGTAGGTTGCAGACATACTCACCAAATCATTTGGCAGGGGCAAGTTTGTATTTTTCAGGGACAATCTTGGAGTGGTGAGTAACACTTTCCTTGGTAAGGGGGAGTGTTAAAAATAATTTAAAAAGTACCCAGGCAGGTGTTTCTCATCACCTAGGTGACTAAGGGGTGAGAAAGTGCCTAATGTAGACCCTAGTCATTTAATTTGTGAGATGCAAATTAAAAGGTGACTTTATAACTTAATTGAGGGGGTGAGTGAAGAGACACTCAACCTCATCCACTCATCTAATCCAATCTCAATTGTTGAATTACAAAAATCTTCATCTACCACCATGAGGTAGACTAGGGTAGTAGGGCACACTCTAGCTAGGGTTGATTCATCATTATTTGAGAGATAAAGAGTAGGATTTCAAGCTTGAGAAAGGAGGCAACATTTGGAGAGAAAAAGCATGAATTTTGAGGCAACTAGCTAGCATGTGTTTCAAGGAAGGGTTCAACATTTAATGTAGTCCAGTACAGATTTCTGGAGGTTGTACAACCAATTTTATGCACATAAATCGAGGGAGACAACATTTAAAGTTATGAGTAGGTTCTCACTCATTCCAAGGATGCCATACAAGCATTTAATTGCACATAAATCGAGGCAACTACTGGCATTTATTTCTTTGTGAAATTTTGTATAGTCCGTACAGATTTGGCACGGATTTTTAGGGATGTACAGTCCATTTTTGGGCACAGTTTTTGAGGAGAAGAGGAACAAATTTTGAGGAGTTGTTCCTTTTGCATATTCCATATAGTCTTAGAAAAACTTTTGGCACAAAAATCAAGACAATCCATACAACATTTATTGTTGGGACAACTGTACAGTTGTATGGATTTCTGGCACATAAATCGAGGATCATATCCAAGGTTGTTCAGAAGGAGTTTTGTTGAAGACATTATGAGATAAGTTTATGTAATTTATGAAAATGAATATTTTGTAAATGAAATTTCTTTTAAGCTCACAAATAATAAAAATCCCTCTCTCACTGGTTTTCCCCTTGTGGTTTTTTCTAGGGTCATTGTTAGACCAAAAATCACTGTGTTATTTTATGAGTTTTATGTGCTCCTGATATATTTTATTTTTGTGTTAAATGTTGTTTAGAATCCTTATGTTTTGGTTCTAACAAATTTATTTTATGCTGAGTTTAATTGTCTTTCATAAAACTAAGTTTGGGCATTAAACATTGGCTAAAAAAACAACAAGACTGAAACTGGGTGGGGTCTGAAATTTTACATGTATAAAAGGTCAATATATGTATTTTTATATTATTAATAGAAAATAGATAAGTGTTTTTTAACTGCTGAAAGGGGGTTTTCCAAGATAGACCATGGATGTGATGAGAGAGATGGTGAGAGAAACTAGGAATGGTTGAGATGGCCCTCACAAAACCAATAACTTACTGGATGTAATTGCTCAATAGTCCTCTGACCCATAAATGAATTACCAGTCAGGCTGGTGGCTGGAACGCCCTCCTCAAGAGTTAATGAGGATATGGGGCATGGTACCCAAATGTAAGGCTTCCAAACCTGACCATGAGTTGGGTATTGAGACCCACACAACCTTGCTGATGAAGGAAAGAAAGGGAGTAATTCGGGGGGGGAAAAGGCATATCTGCAAGAGAGCAAAATGGAGAAAATGAACTCCATAAGGGAAGAGAGCATTGTTCAACTCTAGAATTGGGAGGAAAACTGAGAAGCAAATCTCGTTATGGCTATAATAATCCATGGGCAGGGTTTTCACTACAAGCTAATAAACGAGGCTGACGAGTGACTGTGCAAGTACTCGTGCAAACCTCCTTGCTTGGTATAGAGAGAAAATTGGTTGCCAACATCCTGTGGGAGGAGGATAGTAACCTCTGTCCCTGACTTCCATTGAGCAAGGAGAAAGATTTTCTCTTAGAGATTCATGGTCTAGTTCGGGGGTGGCTGATGATGAATCCATCAGGAGTGGTTGTGCCTATGGTTGGATGGAAACAGGCACCCCTTTCATTAGTCGCTTCACGTTTTCTAGTTCTGATAAGTATATTCATACTCCGTGTAATACAATGGATGTGATGATTGAATGTTTGTGTTTATGGTTAAGTTTTACAGTGTTCGAACAGTTATTATAAATGCTCTTTTGCTTCTGTGAACTTCTATATTTATATGGCCTTCTATTTACCTTCAGGAGAATTGAGGTAGGATTAACTGAAATGTTTAAGTCTTGTCGACCTCTTTAGTCTACCTTAGTGAGAATGTCAAGTTCAAACTCTATGGAAGAAATGTGCTTCCTTCAGACCTTTCACGTATGTGACTGAGGGATCATACCCACAACCTTAACAAATTCATGACTAAGAATTAAGCATGTATCCCCTTGAGAATTTTGGAAGACCCATGTCACGAATTTATGGGAACCCTGTGCTAAGAATGCAAGGAGATAAGTCTTCCTGGCTTTGGAACTCCAAGAGTTCAGAGATTCGAGGTATTACGAATTTACAAATTGCAAGCCAGCCATAGACAAATTGGTTGAATCGATTAACCACGAGGATGATTGATGTCTAGCGGTTACCCTAACCATGGTAGATAGACCTACCCCACCGTTAAACCTTGACCCCCTTACCAGTCGTGAAGTAACACGAGTTGTAGACCTGAGGGAATTTAGGAGCCTCTCTGAGGATTGGATCTATGTGGTGGTCAACTCAACATTGACTGTTTCAGGAGAACAAAGGCGTTCCACCTCCAAAACCCTCGAATGTCGAACTTATGAATTAATATGAGCCATGGATGTGGGGAGTCTTATGAGAACCCCTCTTAACCGTCCATCAACCAGGACATGTTTTCATGGATCGTGTGTATCCGGGAGATAAAACATTAGGGATATTTGGGTTGTTAAAGTGTGAAGGTTCCTAAATTCATTAACAAAAGAGAAAATATCGGTCGTTGATAGACAGGGTACGTGTGTTTCTAGATCTGATTGTCTAGAGACTTATTACTCCGGGAGGAGGTTGGAAACTACATGCCAAAACTTCTGAAGGTTGGAGTCATGAATCAATGAGAGCCTTCGATCTGGAGGAGCTTCAAGATCCCTCGTGACCATCTGATCTGGTTGGAAGTCAATCCAACGTTGACCAAATATGGGAGCCATGAGGATTTTGTACAACGAAACTCCTGAACATTGAAATACCGAAGTATCGAGATCCATGGATCTGTGGTTCCATGTGGATAGAACCTTACCCTTAGATCTAGGCTATGGTTAGTCCGATGCTGACCAACTCCGAGCGTCACAAGGAGGATTTTGCACTACAAAACTCCTAAAGGATGAAATATTGAACTGATGGGAGTGGTATATCTATGGATCTACGTGGTTGGAACTCAACCGTGAGATCTAAAGGATGTGAGAAGGTTGTTTATCTAGGGTTGACATGGCTCGTTGACGTCTTATAGGGTGGTGTGGAACTATAACCAAGGTGCCATGTGACAGTGAGATATGGACGTTTGGAAGACCCCTTATACTATTAGAGCATGAAACGTGTCACCCCCTGATGAGGGCACATGCCACCCATCTCCCTTGCTACATGTCATCCTTTGGTACGTGCCTGCTTGGCCAAAATGGTTGGTGATGTAACCAGGACTCCATGAGTCCATGACTTCAGGACTCCAGAGGATTCAGGGTGTATTATTGTGGAGAGACGGAAAGGCCTGAAGGTTAGAGTGAGGTGGAAAGCTTATGGGAGTTTGGGAGGTCTCGTGCATAGACATAAAAGGGGTGCTTAGTGTCGAAGCACCTAAATTTGAATTATCCTTAGGTGTATGCCTTAACGATGGGGAGGGTTCTCTGTCGGATTTAATGATGGATGTATCTCCACCATAGATACATTAGCATTGGGAGCTCTTGGACTTCAGGGAGTTATGGATGAGATGTATGAGATGGGTCCACATCACCCTCGACTAATACTACTCGAAGAGCTTCAAGAGGTAATTAATTACAAACCCAAACTCTGATCTCAGTATGGTGGTGATCGTTAGAAATATTGTGGAGAGCAGAAGTCGATGGAGATCCCGGAACCAGGTTTTAAGATAGTTAGGAAAAATGAATTTATGATGCCCCACCCCTTGAAAGAGTATTTAGGGGTCAGGTGAGTTACAAATTGGTATCATAGCATGGAAACAACACTTGGCCTGCTTGGGTTCATGCTTGAGTCACATAAAAATGTTATTAGAGAACTTTAAGGGGTAACGCCCTACCTTACCCCCTTCTATAAGAAACTGGTTTGAACCTCTACTAAAGAGAGGAATGAAACCTTCTACTGTTGATAGATGTTTTGGAAAATATGCATTGTATGTTGCCAATGTTTTCAAATAAAGAATATGACTTCATTTTTAAATGATACATGTTGATTCATGAATTAGTAGATCATTAACTAACATAAAAAAAATTATCAACACTCAAGCAGTCAGTGAAAAACATGAAAAATATATGGTAAGGAATGGTGACACACCATGAGTCGGGGGAAATCTACCACAATCGAGAGGAATAATTAGATAAGAGAAGGGAGGTGGAAACCCCTCCGAATTTGGAAGAAACTATAAGAAGCCTCGTGGAAGAATTACAGAGTTGTAAGGATGACAATGAAAGGCTGATAAAAGAGCAGGAAAATCAGGTTGAAATTAATGCAGTATTACTGCAAAGTTTATCAGATATACAGAGGAAACTGCAACATGGTCTAGCTACCAGTCATGTGGACATGCATCATACTAAGAAAACTCCAAGTCCATCTAAGATACAAAATCATGGTCCTGAAAGTGGCCACACCAAGAGGAGCACCTCAAGGAAGGCCCAATATGGAGCCAAGAGACACTCACCAGAAGATTCCTCTAGTGAGGACACTGACAACTCCAAGGAATCTTCTAGTGGAAAAACTAGTTCCCATTCCCAGACAAGAAGAAAGAAGAGGAAACATTCCAATAGTCATGACCCTGAAGAGTTCAAGAAATAAAAAATACCCACCTTCGATGGAGATATTAAGAAGGGGGAAGAAGAAAAATTTTGGCTACTCGGTTTAAAGAAGTACTTTAGAGTCCATGACTACTCTGAAAACTTAAAGGCTCAGATAACCATTTTCAACCTAAATGGGAAAAATTCCATTTTGTGGGAGGACCTTTGGAATGTGAAAGGAATCCATGAGAAGGATTTGTCATGGAAAAAAGTTAAGAAATACTTCAAGAAGAAGTATATGTCAGAAAAGTACTTTGATGGGAATACCAAGGAGTTCTATGAACTCAAGTTGGGACAACTCACCATAGATGAATATATCAACAAATTTCTCGAGCTTATGAGGTATGTTCCCTACATAAAGAATGAAAAAGTAAAGATGTAAAGATTTATTAGTGGATTACCTCGGTCCTACCAGGACAAAATTGAGTTTGATGAGCCAAATAATTTATAACATTCTATTCGAAAGGCAAGGTATTTCTATGAGAAATTCAAGAGTAAAACAAAACCCCATGAAGACTGGAAGAAGAAAAACAATTCGAGATTCAAGAAGAAGGGGTTTAAATCCTTAATATTTCAGAACCATGGGAAAATATCTAGGATGAGCCTTCCTAATAGAAGTGTGTATAAATAAAACTTTCCATCCTAGAGTGGAAATAAACCATTCAGAGCAGTCCCAAGTAAGACTGATAAAACAAAGAGAGAACCCTTGAAATGTTGGGGTTGTGGAGAAGAACATTTGTTGAGGGATTTTCCGCATAGGAAACATAAAAATATGAGGATATACAACATCCAAGAGGTTACCATAGTCAATGATGTGGTTGGGATCATGCCACAAAATTATGCAGCCTTGGATAATAGACAAGATGACCACCAAGCTTCGGTGGTGGAGATGGAAGGTATGATCGCCAACTTTCCTATTTCCATTTTAATTGACCCTGGTTCTAATTTGAGTTATGTCACCCATAAAAATACTGAGAAATATAGATTGCAACAAGTTAAACATGCTAAATCTTGGCTGGTGCAACTGGATACTAGAACCAAAAGGAAGGTAATAGATTCCATACTGACATGCCAATTCATTATGAATGGATTACCCACCCAAGAAACCTTAAACATGATTCCTTTAGGATCTTATGAAATGATGATTAGAATGGATTGGTTGGCTGCCCATAAAACCAAGTTGGACTATTACAATAAAACTTTGGAGTGTAACTATGGAGAAGGAAGAAGGATAACCCTACAAGGGATTCAAAAGCCTCTCTTAATGAGGAAAATATTATCCCTCCAAGTGAATAAGTGTTGCAGAAAGGGATGTCCCTTGTATGAAATACAAGTATGAACTTTGTTGAGAACAACAAAACCATCCTAGAGGACCATCCCATATTAAGAGAGTATAAATATGTATTCCCAGAAGAGGTTCCAGGTCTACCTCTAAGAAGGGATGTTGACTTTTCAATAGAACTTGTACTAGGAGCGGTGCCAATGTTTAGAACACCTTATAAAATGAGTACACAAGAGCTAGTTGAACTCAAACTACAACTAAAGGAGATGTGGGACAAAGGATACATTCTACCTAGTGTGTCTCCATGGGGAGCACCATCCTTGTTTGTGAAAAAGAACGATGGTACACTCAGATTGTACATAGATTATAGACAACTCAATAAGATGGACATCAAGAATAAATATCCCCTACCAAGGATCGATGACTTGTTTGACCAATTACAGGGTGCTACAATTTTCTCCAAGATTGACTTGGGGTCTGGATACCATTAGGTCTGAATTAAGGATGGATACATCCACAAAACAACCTTTAGGATAAGATATGGTCACTATGAATTTGTGGTGGTGCAATTTGGGCTTACCAATGCACCGAACACATTTATGTGCTTAATCAATAATGTACTCATAAATTTATTGGATAGGTTTGTATTAGATTTCATTAATGATATCCTAATATATTCCAATAATAGGGAAGAGAATGCAGAACATCTCAAGCTAGTACTTCAAGTGCTAAGAGAACATCAACTCTATGTTAATTTTAGTAAGTGTGAATTTTTACAGAAACAAGTCCATTAATTAGGCCATGTTATTTCTGAAGAAGGGGTGGTAGTTGGTATGGACAAGATCAAAGATATTATGGATTGGCCTACCCAAAAATATGTATATGATATCAGATCCTTTATGGGCCTAGTAGGATACTATAAAAGGTTCATAAAAGGATTTTTCAAGATTGGTTTCCCAATCACTTCCCTTCAGAAAATGGATTTAAATTCATTTGGACATCAGAATGTCAAGAAAGATTTCAAGAACTGAAATACCTTCTAACCAGTGCACCTTTGTTGAATATTGAAAACCCAAACAAGGACTCCCTTGTGTGTAAATATGCCTGGAAGGAAGGGCTCAGAGGAGTCCTTATGCAAGAAGGACATGTGATTTTATACGAATCTAGGAAATTGAATGAGCATGAAGTCAATTATGTGACCCATCATGTGGAATTGGCTTCCATAGTACATGCTTTAAAAATGTGGAGGCAATACCTTCTAGGTACAATATTTGTTCTTATGACAGACCATAGTAGGTTGAGATACTTGTTTGACCTACCAAAACTCAATATTAGACAATCTAGGTGGATGGATCTCCTTAGTGAGTTTGATTTTGAAATCAAACATATCAAAGGAAAGGAGAAACGAGTGGTTGATGCCCTTAGTATAAGTATGAAAGTGATTCACTTGGAAGCTGTAAGCACCAATGAATCAAACGTCAAAGAGAGATTCAAAACTGTAGAATAAACCTATGCATTTTTCAATATTGTGACATCATACCTACAACAAGAGCCCATCAGGATGAGGTATGAAGGCTATCAAATGTTTAATGATGGCCTACTAAATTAAAAAGGTAGACTGTATAGTCCAAATTGTGAATACTTGACGAGGTTCATAATGGATGAACTACACAAAATACCATATACTAGTAATCCTGGTTGTTAGAAAATGATCACGACCACTAGGAAACTATTTTATTGGCCCAAAATGAAAAATGACATTGATGATTATTTGGATAACCGTATATAATGTTAGCAAGTTAACACAGAGCATTGACATCTAGTAGGGATGTTTCATCCCCTACCAATCCCATAATGGAAATGGGAAACCATCTCCATGGATTTCATCACAGGATTGACATAATCAACTAAACATAATGATGAAATTATGGTAGTTGTGGAAAAAATGAGCAAGGATGCCCACTTCATTCTCGTCAATTCGACCATCAAGGAAATAGAGATTTCCATTATTTTCATGAAAGAGATATTTAGACTGCATGGCATGCATAAGGAAATCGTATCACACAGAGATACACAATTCGCTTCAAGTTTTTGGAAATATCTATTTTCCTGCTTGGAAACTAAATTACCATTCAATTCATCCTATCACCTCAAACTGATGGACATATAAAGAGGGTAAACCAAGTGTTATAATACATGTTGAGGATGCATGTAATGCATCAACCCAAGAAGTGGGAAGACTACATACCAATGGTAGAATTTGCTTATAACAATGGCTATCAATAGTCATTAAAGATGTGCCCTTTTGAAGCCCTCTATGGCAGATAATGCAACATTCCAATCAGATGGAACAACCCAGTAGACATAGTTACACTCGAGACAGATATGCTAAAGGAGATGGGAAAAAAAGTAATTTGGATCAAACATGATCTAAAAATATCCCAAGATAGACAAAATATCTATGCAGGTATAAAAAGGACTCTTAGAGAGTTCAAAACAATGAATCATGTGTATCTACGAGTTCACCCAAGGAAAATCTCTTTTAATATGGGATATTGTGCCAAGATAGAACATCAATATTGTGGACCTTTTGAAATTTTGGATAGAGTGGGACCTGTAGCCTATAATCTAGCACTCCTTCCCACAGTGAAGGCACATCATGTTTTCCATGTTTCATTATTAAAGAAATATGTGCATGATTTTAATCATATTATTTTTTGTTCTATGATTTCAGGTGGAACTAGAGGGAGAATTCCTACCAGAATCTCAATCCATAATAGACAGGAAGGATACCCCATTCAGGAATAGAACCATTGCACAATTCAAGGTGTAGTGGAAACACTTTGGCCTAGATGAGGCTACATGGGAAATTAAGGATTCCATGAAACATGCATTTCCATTATTTTTTTACTTCTATACATACAGAGCACGTCGACAGATAGAACATCAAGGGTGATGGAGGGGATTATAATACCCCTATTTACCCTAGTTTGTAGATATAACTATAACTGGCCAAGAGAATATGACATAATAAATATGTGTGAATGTTTGATTTGATGAACCTTTGTATAAAAGGTCAATGTATGTATTTTTATGTTATTAATAGAAAATGGATAAGTGTTGTTTAACTACTGAAAAGGGGATTTTCCAATATAGACCATGGATGTGATGAGAGAGATGGTGAGGGAAAATAGGAATGGTTGAGATAAACCTCACCAAACCAGTACCTTATTGGATGTAAATGCTCAATAATCCTCTAACCCATAAATGAATTGCCAGTCGGGATGGTGGTTGGAAGGCCCTACTCAAGAGTTAATGAGGAGATGGGGAAGGGTACCCATATGTAAGGCTTCCATACCTAACGACGAGTTGAGGATTCAGACCCCCGTAACCTTGCTGAGGAAGGAAAGAAAGAGAGTAATTCAAGGGGGCAAAGGCAGATCTGCAAGAGAGCAGATTGGAGAAAATGAACTCTAGAAGGGAAGAGAGCATTTTTTAACTCCGTAATTGAGAGGAAAACTGAGAATCAAAGCTTGTTCTGGCTGTAAAAAGCTGTGGGTAGGGTTTTCACTTCAAGTTGATAAATGAGGCTGACGAGTGACTGTGAAAGTACTCATGCAGACCTCCCTTCTTGGTATAGAGAAAAAATCGGTTGCCAGGATCCCATGGGAGGAAGAGAGTAACGTTCGTCCCTGACTATCATTGAGAAAGGAGAAAGTGTCCCTCTAAGAGTGTCATGGTCTAGCTTGAGGTGGCCAGTGGTAAATCTGTCAGGAGTGGTTGTGCCTATGGTTGGGTGGAAACATGCACCCCTTTCAACAACCACTTCACATTTTCGAGTTCTGATAAGTATATTCATACTCTGTGTAATACAATGGATGTGATGATTGAATGTATGTGTTTATGGTTAAGTTTTACAGTGTTTGAACAATTATTAGAAATTCTCTTTTTCTTTTGTGAACTACTATATTTACATGGCATTCTATTTACCTCAGTCTGGTCACTATAGAGTTATGGAATGTGAGTCTGTAGGAGAGTCAGGGTAGTATTAACTGAAATGTTTAAGTCCTACCGACCTCTTTAGTATACCTTAGCGGGAATGACAAGTTCAAACTCTATGGAAGAAGTGTGCTTCATTCAGACCATTCACGCATGTGACCGAGGGCTCATTCCCGCAACCTTAACAAATTCATGACCAAGAATTAAGGATGTAGCCCCTTGAGAATTTTGGAAGACCCATGTGACCAAGGTGTGGGAAACTTATGCTAAGCCCACAAGGAGCTAAGTCTTCCTGGCATTGGAACTCTAGGAGTCTAGATCTTCGAGGTGTTATGACTTTACAAATCGCAAGCCAACTAAAGACAACTTGGTTGAACCGGTTAACCATGAGGTTGATCGATGTCTGGTGGTTACCCTAACCATAGTAGATAGACCTACCCCACCGTTAAACCTTGACCCCCTTACCAGTCACAAATTAATGCGAGTCGTAGACCTGAGGGAATTTAGGAGCCTCTCTGACCATTGGATCTACGCAATGATCAACCTGACATTGACCATTTTAGGAGAACAAAGGTTTTCGATCTCCAAAACCCCTGAATGTCGAACTTACAAATTAATATCATCCATGGATCTGGGGAGTCCGTTGAGAACCCCTCTTAACCGTCCATCAACCATGAAACGTGCTCACAGATCATGTGTATCTGGGAGATAAACCATTAGAGAGATCTGGGTTGTTAAAGTGTGAAGTTTCCAAAAGTCATGAACAACAAAGTAAATCTTGATCGTTGATAGATAGGGGATGCATGTCACTATATCCGGTAATCTGGAGAATTAATACTCTGGGAGGAGGCTGACAACTACACGCAAAAACTACCAAAGGTCGGTGTCATGAATCAATGAGACCTTCGATCTGGAGGAGCTTTGGGATCCGTCTTGACTGTTCGATCTAGTTGGCAGTCATTCGAACGTTGAACAACTCTGGGAGGCACAAGGAGTTTTCACCATGAAACTCCCGAACACCGAAATCATGAAGTATAGAGAGTCATGGATCTATGGGTCCATGTGGCCAGAACCTGACCATTAGATCTAGGCTATGGTCAGTCCGATGTTGACCAACTCCAGGAGTCATGAAGAGGTTTTATCGCAAAACTTCCGAAGGCCGAAATCCCAAAGTAACAGGAGTTGTAGATCTATGGATCTACATGGTCGGATCTCAACCGTGAGATCTGAAGGACATGGGAAAGTTGTTTTTCTAGGGTTGACATCATTCATTGATGTCATCCAAGGTGACGTGGACCCGCAAACAAGGTACCACATGTCATTGAGATATGGACATTTTTCAAACCCCTTATACCTATCAAAGCGTGACACATGTCACCCCCTGATGAAGGCATATGTCACCCCTGGCCTCTGGTACATGCCCGTTGGGCCAAGGTGGTTGGAGATGTAATTGGGAGTCTGGGAGTTTGGGAATCTGAAGGATTCGGGGTGCAGTGTCATGCAGAGTGTTAGCACAAGATTGGTTTATGCCTCAGCATTGCATAAGTGGCGATACCTAATATTTCACAAAGAACAAAATCTGCATTTCATTATTCATTTTGGTAAATGAATACAATTGTTATGGGATTTTTATTTGTTTTGGGGAAAATTGAAATTATATTGATTTATTCCCAATATCCAAGTTCCAACATCAAATAACCCATATATTTATGATACCGAATTGCATGCAGAAACACAGTCGAGGGCTACCTATAGGCGCTGTGTAATATTCTGGCATAGGCTAAATTGTGCAGAGTTATTCTTCCAGTTTTGAGTCACTAATTTAAAACTTTGGTTATGAGAATTTGAGGATGTATTTTTGAAAATTGGAGGAGGTTTGTGTTCATAACATTCCAAATGACAAAAACCTCTCTTATTTTTTCAAACTGTGTTTTTTTTTTAGAGATATTAGATATAGAAGAAGATGATGTATACTCTGCACAATGGTGCTACGTACTAATTTCCTGTAGCGATCACGGTTTTGATATTCGCCTTGTTGGGAGGTTACCACATGTCAAGGAGATTTTGAATGGATTCTCAAGGATTAGTTAGATATCAAGGGAAACCTACACCTAATATTTATCTCCATCAAAGGCCTCATGCATGAGGTGGAAACAATTTATTAATGACTTCCAACAAATTCTTGAAAATCAGCAGTTTGTTGGATTTTTGTCTGTTTGAATGTTGCCACCTATCTCCAAGGCTTAGAATCCAATGGAGGAGATGGGATTTGACCTCCTTAGGTTATTTGGATGCTATTTTCTATTTAAAGAGGGGGATATCTCTTGGAGAAGAGGATTGATGAGCCAGGAGAGGCTAGAGAGAGTAGGAATAGGCAGTTTCCTCTGTGTGTTCATTTGTAAGCTTGTGGGTATTTTATGATTGTATGTATTAATGCTATTGGAGACTCATGAGTGCTGTGATTTCAGATTGTAAACCTTTGTCTATATTTCTTCTTATTTGAGTATATTGTAGATTTGAGGATCAAAGGTTGTCAATGATTTATGGATCCCTAAGCAGCAGAGGATCTGTTGTATTTTTCCCATCAGTCATTGTTGATATTCAAGTATTTCTTGATTCATTAAATTGAGAGGATTTCTATTTAATGAACATTCTATCTTATGCTTTCCTTCTTCATTTCTTCCACCTATCAACATATAATCTTTTTTTATGTTAAGTATCTTTTCTGCCTTAGATGAGTGGGATGTTTGTGACTCCATTGCACATTGGTGTAGCCTACTGATCTGTAGTTTTCTGCCCTCTCTCTTTCTTTGTCCATACTTTTGATCCACCTATTCAAAACCAAAGATATCTTTTACATTCTGATGAGTGTTGATATTACACTTTAGCAGTCAAAGTGTGACTTTCAGTGCTAACATTTTTGGCGCCATTGTCGGGGACGGATTTGAGTATATTGAAATGCTCCCTGGGAAGAATGACACTGTAAAACTCCAGTTTTAGATGGTGACTGAAGTTGGACAACTTCAATATTGCACATTCATCATGGAAACTCCATTGTTCAGAATCTATTGGTGACTCCAATGGGGAGGAGGAAAATCAAATGGCTATGAAGGATATCATGGCCAAGAGGTTTTCCCCACTCAATTTCTCAACCATAGATGGTTATCCACATCCTATGCCTCAAATTGATGAATGGAAAGATCCGTTGCCCAGATTTTATGAAGGTGAGAATGACAACCCTATTGAGAATGTTCATGAATTTCATGTTTTGATGCAGCAGCTTGACATTCATCATGAAGATATATTGATGAAAATTTTTATGTATTCATTGGAAGGCAATGCGAGGCAATGATATAGAACACTCCCTGCTTCTAGTATTTCCTCTTTGAAGGAATTTCATGATGTTTTTTATTCTCATTGCAAGAAAATTCATCCAGTTGAAAGACTTTTTGAGAATTGTTGTGAGGGGTATGCATCATATATTCAAGATTCAGCAAGTGATTCCTCTAGCACCGATGATGAAGGGGATGATTGTAGAGAGAAATACTTAGATGATGAGTTTCATAATTATTTTCCTAAATTTCAAGAACAAATGCATCATTCATGTCAAAATATAGGTCCCCAAGAGAAACATCAATATGGACAATCCATCATTTCCTTATCTCCTCCTTTTCTTTCTTGATTATTTAAGTCAAGAGGTCATCTTAGATTAAAATTTATTTTATCATGAGAATAGTATTGCATCTTGTCATGACCGAATTCATAGCTTATAAGTCCTTCCTATTTTTAATGAACTAATGTGCCATGATTTGCCAAGTTTTGATGACTATGAGGATGTTTTCCCTAAACAACCAGTTGTCCCAGCTATTGTACTAATCCCCTTAGCCATTAATAGTCAAATGGTCATTGATTCACCTTTGTATGATAATTATGAAAATGATTTCCATGAACAGTCTGTTGAAGACCTTATATCATAGAAGTACCCTTCCCATCAAAGCAACAATAGCTTGTTTCAACCCTCATTTCATATTTTTGTTGCTGAAAAAGAAGAAAAAGATGATAATATAATTTTAGAGGGTGAAAAATTGAGAAATTGGGACCATAAGCCAAGATATGATGAATATCCCTCACAATCATAAGATAATATAGAAGAATTTAGCTTCCCAAGCACTTATAATTATGATGAACTTTCCTATCAACCCCCTATTCCTCTTGAAGACACAAGATCAGTTTCATCAAGAAGCCAAGATCAAATGCCATGTGATCAGATGAGAAAGGTTGAAATTAAAGAAATACAAGCATCACTAAGCCTTTTTCCTAATACACCTCATGATCAGGAGTGGACCAAGGCCATATGCATTGAGGATAAATCAAAGAATCAACAAGCCATACAACAACCAAGAACAGTGGACGAAAGACCTAATGAAACAATTTTCCTTTTTACACAAAGCAATGTTGTAGGGGCAAGTATTGATGATGTTTTTCAGGATCCATTTGCAGCCTGTCTGCAAGCAGAAAATGGGCCTAGGCTCATTGATTTCTTCAATGTAAATTGTATTTCCAAATGTTTCTTTGACACGCCTTCAAGTAAGAATTATCTCTGGTGCTTAAGGAAGCAAATTTCAAAACTTCAAACAGTTGAAAAAATGATGAAATGGCTTCATTGGTTGTTTCATGTAACATGAACGCTTCAATTTCCCAATAATTAGAGTAGGTGTGTGCAATAAGTTTGTTGGACAAGCATCGTTTTCATCATTTTGTCAGTTTTAGTTTTCATTTTCATTTAGTTTTAGTTGAAGGTCATAGATCAAAGCATATTGCAGAGGTTAAAGGTTGAGAGCATGACTCCACAAGCCCAAAGGATAAGGCACTGAAAATACAAGAGTTCTTAGATCCTAACAGGGAGGACTCTATCCCCCTTGGATCCTATGTTAGCACAAGATTGGTTTATGCCTCAGCATTGCATAAGTGGCACTACCTACAGGCGTTACCTAATATTTCACAAAGAACAAAATCTGCATTTCATTATTCATTTTGGCAAATGAATACAATTGTTATGGGATTTATATTTGTTTTGGGGAAAATTGAAATTATATTGAGTTATTCCCAATATCCAAGTTCAAGAATCAAAGAACCCACATATTTATGCTACCAAATTTCATGCAGAAACACAGTCAGGTGCTACCTATAGGTGCTACATAATATTTTGGCAGAGGATAAATTGTGCAAAGTTATTCTTCCAGTTTTGAGTCACTAATTTAAAACTCGGGTTATGACCAGTTGAGGATGTATTTTTGAAAAATGGAGGAGGATTTTGTTAATAACATTCCAAATGACAAAAAATTCTCTCAGTTTTTCAAAATGTGTTTTGGTGTGAGAGATATTAGATATATAAGTATGCGTTGGGTACTCTGCATAGTGGTGTTGCATAATAATTTCCTGTAGCGGTCACGGTTTTGATATTCACCTTGTTGGGAGGTTGCCACATGTCAAGGAGAGTTCGAATGGATTCTCAAGGATCATTTAGATATCAAGGGACACATGGAACTCATATATAGCTCCATCAAAGGCCTCATGCATGAGGTGGAAACAATTTATTAATGACTTCCAACAAATTCCTGAAAATCAACAGTTTGTTGGATTTTTGTTTGTTTGACTATTGCCACCTATCTCCAAGGCTTAGAATCCAATAAAGGAGATGGGATTTGAACTCCTTAGGTTATTTGGATGCTATTTTATATTTAAAGAGGGAGATATCTCTTGGAGAAGAGGATTGATGAGCCAAGAGAGACTAGCGAGAGTAGGAATAGGAAGTTTCCTGTGTGTGTTCATTTGTAAGCCTGTGGGCATTTTATGATTGTAAGCATTACTGCTATTGGAGACTCATGAGAGCTATGATTTCAGATCGTAAAACTTTGTCTATATTTCTTATTATTTGAATATATTGTAGACTTGAGGATCAAAGGCTGTCAATAATTTATGGATCCCTAAGCAACAGAGGATTTGTTGTATTTTGCCCATCAGTCATTGTTTGTATTCAAGTATTTGTTGATTCATTAAATTGAGAGGATCTCTATTTATTGAACATTTTATCTTACGCTTTCCTTCTTCATTTCTTACACATATCAACATATAATCTTGTTTTTTGTTAAGCAAATTTGGTTCCTTAGATGAGTGGGATGTTTGTGACTCCATTGCCCATTGGTGTAACATATTGATCTGCATTTTGTTGCCCTCTCTCTTTCTTTATCCATCTTGCCGATCCACCTATTCAAAACCAAAGTTATCTTTTACATCCTGATGGGTGTTGAGCTTACACTTTAGAAGTCAAAGTGTGACTTTTAGTGCTAACAAAGAGACCAAAAGGATCGAACTCTAGAGTTACATGGCAAGCTTACGAGACTTAAAAAATTTGGGACTTTGAGAGGTCTCATGCATAGATAGAAAAGGGGCACTCAGTGCCAAAGAATAGAATGTCAAATTATCTTTAGATGTATGCCTTAATGAGGACAAGGGTCCGTTGTCATATTTAATGATGGATGGATATTCGCCATAGATATAGGAGCATTCGGGAGCTCCAGGACTTCGGGGAGTTATGGATGATATGTATGAGATGGACCCACATGGCCCTCGACTAATAATGCATGAATATCTTCGGGAGGTAATGAATTACAAACCCAATATTCGATCTTAGTATGGTGGCGATCGTTAGAAAGATCGTGGTGAGCAAAATCCGATGGAGATCCCATAATCAGGTTTTAATATAGTTAGGAAAAATGAATTTATGATTCCCCGCCACTTAAAAGAGTATTTAGGGGTCGGGTGTGTTACAAAACATGTTTACAAAACCCTTTCCAAAAGAGTTTTTTCATATTTAGAGGAAAAATATAGGGGTTTATATGATGTAACGATATTTTTTTTTAATGTTGTAAGTTGTTGCATCATTTTTCTATAATATAAATTTTGAATAATGAAGGTTGTAGCAGCAACAAGAATTTGCAATAAAAAAAATTTAGTGAAATAATTAAGGGTGAGAATGTTGGAAGTGATTAATTATTTCACCAGCTGTTGGATTTACGAAGGGTCACCACCACTGTGAATTTGTGATAGTTGAACAGTTACCACTGCCACACATTTTCATCTATGAATGACTGGAGTGGCAAAGGGGCACCACTGTCAAATGATTGATCCATCAAATTCTTAAGGGCCAACATCGTCATACTCAAATTTTTTAATTAGTAGTTTTTTTTTGTTATGTAACTAATTAATATTCGAAGGGTCAATCTCATGTGTGTGTGTGTGATTCAAGAGTTAATTTAGAGATATTTTTTAGAGTGTTAACGATGGATTTTATGCTCGTTTTATGTTTCAATTTGAGTTTGTAAAATCATGTTAGCTGTGTTAGTTTTTAATATTGTTCCAGAGTGCTATTTTTTAAATGATTTTGTTTTATCAAGTATTTTAATTTTATTAGAATAATTTTTTCTATAGCAATCTTGCAAAGAATATTTCTATGTTATTCTTTTATAGGGATATATATTTCTGAAGTTGTTATTGGGTTTTAGTTAACTGCTATTACCTCTCTATATTTATGTAGAAATCTATGTTTTTTTGTTACCCCTGTAATACATCCATGCAACCTTCACCCTTTTAAAAAAAAGAACATGGTCACCACAACCATGTCCCCGACCTCACCCACCAGAACAATAGTAGTTTTCCTCTCCACGTTCTTTGGAAATTCGTCGATGCTATTAGAAATTCCTCTTGACTATATTTTAGGGAGCCTATTTTTTAAATTCATTTTCCAATGCTTAAATGATGGAAAAAAAATATATCACACACTACTGAAGCAATTACTCACTCAAAACAATCTACTATCTTCTCCTCTCAATCTTACAACAATTTACTTTTTTCTCCTTTCCACATATTCCTAGGATTTTTGGAGGGAGTCACACCCAATCATGTTCTGATACCATATTAAAATGAAAGAGTAAATTACATAATGCATTCAACATCATTGAATTAATGTAATGATACATATAAATCAAAAAAATCTTTGTTTTAAGATAGGAAAACTATCTTTGATCCTATAATCTATTTAGTTCAACAAATATACCAACTTTATACCATTCTATGAAGCATGTAGCTCGAGAGAATCTTTCACGTCCAACTAACCTCAATAGTCTTCTAAAAAATAGAAACAAAGTCTTCTCTTAGAGATGAACTCTACCCAATAATAAACAATAATCATAATACGCTCAACCTCAAATATAATCACACATAATGTAAATAAAAGTTACATATTCTAACACTAAGATCAGTTGTATCCTTCTTGGATCTATATCACTCCTTAAATATACATTGAATTTACATCCCAAATTTCCAGAACTCCATGTTGCAATGGGTTTTTCACTTGACATGGCATAAGCTATGGATTTCCTTCACTCCAATGGGATTATTTACGAAGATTTACAAATATTTGGAGCCTCATACAACCTCGCTCCCTCCTTGGAAATCTCTTTTTTGAATTTTTTTATTATATATTGATCATGTTTACCATAAGTTCTAGATCCATGCTTGCCTGAGCATTATGGTGAAGAGAAAACAAAGGAAGAGTGGGGATGTTATTGGGATCTTTTATATCGTCATTTTGAGAGAAATATTTATACTTATACAATCTTGTACAAGTTTTTTAAATAGAATTGGATATCCACCCTTCCCTACTTTTGTTGAGGCATATGATGTTTTTGTCAAGACCAGAAATAAGAAGTAGAAACTTGAAATATTCTCTCTGTCACAGACATGCATATGCAGTTGAAGAAGTATGAGTTCTTCATATTTTACTAAAATTAAATATTTGTGGCTAGTATATATTATTGTATGTTATAATCATGCATTTCAAGTAGACATTGGCGACAATATTCTATGCACATATACTAGACAAGCAAATATCCTTAGGTGGCTGACCTCTTGATTTTCTCCTACAAACATTTCTTCTGGTGTCTTGTTTCCAAGTATATGGTGAGGAATTTTGTTCTGCACATATACAACGATCCTAACTACTTCTTCCCATAGATGCATCGATAAATATTGATTATGAATCATGGCCTTCACTACTTCCATTATTGTCCAATTCTTTCTTTCTACCACAAAATTATATTGAGGATTGTAGGGAGTAGAGCGCTCCATCTTAATCCAAACTTCTCTGCAGAATGATTTGAATTCATTCGATGTGAACTCTCCTCCATTATCTGACCTTAAAATCTTTATATTCTTTTTAGAAATATTCTATACAAGGGCCTTGAATTCCTTGAACTTGATGAATAATTTGTCTTTTGTTTTCAAGAAATAAATCCAAGTTTTACGTGAGAAATCATCAATAAATGAAACATAATATACATACCCTATAAGAAAACTGTATGTCATTGGTCCACACACGTCTGAGTGCACGATGTACAAAAATACTTTGGATTTGTTGTCACTGCTTGGAAATAGACTCTTCATGTTCTTTCCTTGTGCACATCTCTTGCATATACCATCATGATTCACCTGAATCTATGGAAAACCTATCACCATATTGCTCACGATTGGTAATGCTTTATAGTGTATGTGAGAATGTATTCTATGGAATAACTCATTTGGATTTACTATACTATAAACGAATGTTGAATCTAAGTGTTCCTTTAATTTGTATAGACCTCCTTCTTGAACACCAATCACAATAAAATCATAAATATAATTTCCTCTTGGACACATAAGAACTTCACCATCAATGAAGGAAACTTTGAATCCTTCCTCTTCCAATGCTTAGATAGAAAGGGGATTCTTCTTCAAACCAAGTACATACAAAACATCTTTCAACTTCATAGGCTTTCCAGAATCCAACATGTAGGAGGCTTATCCTACCCATTTAATGGAATATTGATAGTCATCACCAAGCTTCACCTTATGAGGTGAATCCTTTTGAACCAGTTTTGAAAGAGAACCTTGTAACCACTCATTTTATTAGAAGCACCACTAGCAATAATCCATGTGTCACTTACATGAGTGACTATCCCTGTAAGAGCGGATATCAATACATATTCTTCAATTGAATCATCTTCTTTTTCTTTCTTCTGAACAGGTTCATCGTCTTCTATGGCATGAGAATGATGTGTTTTATACTTTCCTTTTATGATATGGTCTTTTGTCTGAGGACAATTCCTAACAATGTGTCCCATCTTTTGTAAAATGTAGCATTTGTAACTTGAATAATCCTTTTGAGTCTTTTGTGTCTTTTGAAAATTCCTATGAGGATTATCCTCTTTTTTGATATTTCCTTTTCTTGTATGTGCTTCTAGTGCTTGATTTTCATCATTACCCAACTTTTCTTCTCTTGCTTCTAATATAGATTCTTCTTGAGTGCAATCTTCCCATAACCTGTTGAACTTTGCTATATTTATTCTTGAATAGATTCCCTGAATAAATGATTCCCAAGACTTTGGGAGACCATTCAATGTAGTAATTTGTAATGATCCCAAGCCATTATGCAAGGATCATCACTTGTTTTGGTGTCTTTTAAAACTTTTTCTGAGTGAGGTATTTCGTCAAACAGATTGTTGATCTATTTGTTTAGATGTGTTTATATGTGTGTATGCAACAAATAATAGAAAGAGATAACCATGGAACATACCTCAACCATATGCAATAAAGAAACATCTCAAATCTTCTTTATTCATAAAATAAAGAAACCTGCTACAATGAAGATGTCGATCCAGAATGCTCAATGGATGGCCAAGAAGATAGAAAATAGATAAGAGCTGCTACAAAATGATCCCGCTAATACAAAAAATGCCTCCAAAGGCTGAATAAGAAATGAAGATCAGTACAAGCAGATCTGAATGCCAAACTCTCCAACTGAAGAATGCCACACTCCAATAGAAGGCTGACACCCTCAATAACTCGACCTTGCTGCCAAAAGTGTCCAATCACCTTAAGAAATATGCCAACTGATAGATCGAGTGATGATAAGAACAACCCAGGTGCCCGAATCTCCAAGATCCCTCTCAATCTTTGTAGATCTGAAATCCCCCACTGAATGGTGCGCCCCACTAGATGACTGAAGCCCTAGATAATTCGGCCCTACTGAAGGAGGCCTCCAAATGCTTTGAAACTCTCTAGAAATATAGATCGGGACAATGCAAGTCACTAGATGATGTCTCAGGGTTAGATTTGAAGTGTAACCCCTCCAAACAGACTAGATCTAAATCTCAAAAACGCCCTCCTTCTCTTCAATTCGCCCCACTGCTCAAGAAATAATCTGAGCCATAAAACTATCTCAGAAAGAACTAGATCTAATGTCCAAGGACCTGTAATGAAAACCCAAGTGATAGAATCCTCAACGGCCCTGCCAATCTCCTACAACGAATCTCTCTCCAAAGATGGTGTGCCCCCCTCGCTGGAAACCCCCAATGGTGCGCCCTCCTCCTCTTCCTGTGCCTGTGGTTGTGTAGAACCTCCTACACTGATGTAGATCTGACTAGAATGGTGTGGGAGAGTATTGCATCTCTGAGACCAAGCTTGGGACAAGCTAGGTGGAATCTTTCACCACAGAATTGTCCTCTAGAGTTTGTTAAGTCAAAACCCTCAAAACCCCCAAGAGATGGGCTCACTAGCTAAAGCCAGATATCAAACTGATAAACATACATGAATGAATGAGAAAAGGCCCTTGCCTTTCCTTTATACTTTTTGGCTCACATTGTCCCTACAAAGTGACTTTCATTTTATTAATATTTAATTAATTAATTAAATCACTTTAATTAATTAATTAACCTTTCTACCTTTGAAAAACTCCTTATCTCTCCTTGTGGCTTCCCTGGCCACTAAAATTCACTTCTAGCCATCCCATCATGTAGTGTTGCTCCTCCCGATTCCAATGAGATATTACACTGAGAGGTTCCTCCAAGTAATGTGCCCAAAATGACCTCTTTAGTGAATTCCATTGACTTATAGCTCAAAATAGTCAGAATCATGGAAATCGTCGGAATGTAACGAAAACAAAGCCAACCTGTGCGGAATGGATCATAATGATGGAATATGATCATCAATGCAAGATGGACCCCACAATGCCTCTCAAATACCCCTGTACTCACTCTAGCATCCATCTGGCTACTCTGGTCATCATAAATCTCTACCCTGTGATGATGTCCCAAAGTGGGGACATTATAGTCCTCCCCGCTAGAAAATTGGTTGTCCTCAAGCAATACCCAAATCCCCCGAAGTAAAATACCAGGATCCAATGTCCACCTGTGGGATACATAGTAGAACCCATCCAACGATGAACAATAGCACACTCCACCCCCTGGATCCCATATAAGGAAGTGAACTGCAATACTCTGTGAAGAATAGTCCTAGAAGATATCAACCCTATGAACCTCCTGCACCTGACCCATGGCCTCATCTCAGAATGAGTCCATCCTCCAAATCTCTACCAAGATCCACAGGGTCTCCATCAACTACACATGATGATGCCAGAATGAGGTACTGCAAGATCTCCGTGAGGCACCCTCAAGAACTGTGCTAAATGGAAAGTTAGAATAAATTTCCCCTGCAATGGTCCACTCTCCCCTGTCGGTCAATGAACTACTCAATACTGCAATCCTTGGGTCCCATGCTAACCTCTGTTGATGATCCTCCTACTGGCATTGCAATACTCTATCCATGACTATCTGTCCCCTACATACATACAAGATCCTCCTCGTCGGGATCCTCAAGTTGAAATACCTGTGACCACCAAACCTGCTGCCCAGAAACTGTATCGGCATAGACACCTTTGTAGAAGAAGTACCTGTCCAAACATCTCCATGCCCTATCATGGTGATCAAAAGGAAGAAAAGGTCTTGCCCCATAGGACAAGTACCTGCCGACCCACTCCAAACCAACCCAAGGTGGAGTGTGTGTCTCTCTGGTGCCACCTAGGTCGTCATGTAGCGAAACATCCTGCTAACCAAGTGAACTCCCAGATCCCATGGAAAACTTGGAAGTTTATCACTTCCAGTCTTCGCTGGCTACTTCTTTGCTGGGTTGATCACTGTCAGAAGCCCACTGCGATCATCTGTCATCACCAGGTCTATGATGCTCACCATCACACACCAAGTCTCAACTGTCTATCTAACACAGTCCACCTATGACCTGTTGTATGTCATAAAAGTACTCCTATCATATAGTCTCAGCCTACTCACTCTCCATTCTCCCATCCATGGCCTATCCCTAATCACACTGTTGTCTATGATAAAAGTGTCAGGACAGGCTAATAGAAACATTTGCAGCTGACTATAGGACTGGGAGGTGTCACATGCTTTGGTCAATCCCAATGATTTGACCAGAAGCTCGTCCATAGGTATCCATGAAATATGCTCTCCTGTGGTCATCACCGAGTCCCAACCATCCAATACAACCAGAAGTAACCCCTCCGACTGCTGGTCAACCAACCTCCATCTCTCATCTACCATGCAACTACTGAAATGTTGAAGGTGATCTCCCACAACTATGTGCTGCTACAGAGGAGTGACATCTACATACTCCCCTGAGTATGTCTCCTCTCTACAAGGAACTATACCCCTCCAAATGCCGCCATACACCTCAGCATCTCTCTGTGAGCTATCACTCATCACGGTATGCTCTGGCATAATCATGCCATCTCCCGCAAACTCATGTTGCATCATAGATCCTGTGCGTATAGCTGGATCAATCTCTATATGGAGATCAACCACTCCCAATACACAAATGGAAGTGTCCCCCATCGACTAGTGCTCCTCTGCTAGATCATCAACATCCTTTGTCAATGTGATTGACTGATACCTCTGACTATCCACTAAGATAGATGAAGTGGATCTCTGACGAATCTCCTTAAGAGATCCATCTGATATAGACTCTGATTCTTGAAGGGAGGTCTATGTGCTTCTCAAGAATCTTCGAGTGCTCTCCAACTCCCGAGTGAGTCGGTCTACCTCCAACTACTTCCCCCTTAGGGCCCTATGATACAACTCACCAATCCCCAGTAGGTAACCTATGTCTGTCAACAACTGCTGGTAGTCAGTCCTCATCATAGACACTCTCTCCCGGAGAGTGTGAAAATCATCAATGGAAAATCCTCCATCTAAGCTACCCTGTGCCACTAATGCTCTCCAACAGTAATATTCCATCACTACATGCATGTCATCAATATGTCTAGTGGTTTCCCTGATCATAACCTCACTAACTCCCAATTGTGCTGCTAAGTGGTGTGACTCCTGATCATAGTCATGTTGGGGTACCCCTCATGCCTCTCATTGCTAGTGCCATCACTAACAACACTCTCTGTAGAAGATAAAGTGATGAACTGCCTGTTGTCTAATGTGCCACTAGATACTCCTGTATGCCACTGCATCCCATCACTAGATTCCATCTCCCCCTGACTCACACTGTATCCTGTATGAGCAGTTGTATCCTCCTGTGCAATCAACCTGCTACTATCATCTGTGCTTGGATCCCATATAGTTGTATCTAAACACGTGCTATTGTCATCCTGACTGCCAAAGAGTGCATCCTCATCCATGCAATCTGATCCTGGAAGTAAGTGCTCCATCCACCTGTCAACCTCTGC